>WTXG01000141.1:0-93629 GCA_022496185.1 Multifurca ochricompacta
CATGTCATTGTCCTTTTCCTGGCTATGAAGGTTGGGTCATCAGGAAAGGGTGTCTGCATGAGCATTGTGGCTACCTGCAATATGCTTTAATTTGAAGTTGTACTCCTCTAATTCCAGTACCTCTTGTGCCATGTGGTGACTGATCTTGTGGGGCTCTTTCCAATACAGTAGGTTGGAGTGGTTGGTGTATATGATGATCTTTTGTGGGGTTCCTGCAAAGTATGGTTGCCAATGTCATAAGGCTTTTACAATAGCTAACAGCTCTCTATCCCATATGTTGTAGTTTTGTTTGGCTTGTGAAAAGGTTTCTGAGTAGAAAGCAATGGGGTGTCAGATTCCATTCCCATCCTGCTGGGATAGTACTGCTCCATTTGTGAAATGAGAGGCATCTACTTCTAGTTCAAAGGGTTTTTCCAGATCAGGTTGGATGAGTATGGGTTCCAACCCAACAATGTCTCTAATTTGTTCAAAGGCACATTGTTGGGGTTCATCTAGAGCATAGCACAAGTGCACTTGTGAGTTACCCAGATCCAAACTTGTGAGTATTTAGATTAGATAATTCCATACTTGGATCCATGTGAGTATGTTCCCATGGATCACCCAGAGTCATGAGTCCTATACTCATGTGGATCCAAGTACCACAGGTTTACTTGTACTCTTACTCCTTTTTTCCACTCTGGTGTAACACCTGGTGCAGGCATTCAGCATGACATGTGCAATCATGTAGCATTTAATGTGAAAGTTCTTGTTCACTGCATTACTAGTGCACAAAGTCAAGGGACAAGTCAATACTCAGGAGCTAATCCCTAAGTACTGGTGAGTGGAAAAGTGCCAAAAGCACTGAGATGATTCAGAGGCAAGTTCAGAGACTACCCAGAAGGTAATGCACCAAGTCAATTAAGAAGTCAAGTCTAAGGCATACAAGCTATCTAAGTGGGCCTTATATATGTAATAGATGTTGGAGTCTGAATCAGAGCTAAGTACATATCAATCAATGAAGTTGCAATGTATCTAAAGTGGGAAATGGAGCAATGGTGGGCCAGGTGAGAATATATGTAGATGAATCCAGTATAGTTGTGATTCTGGTGGGAAAATACATAAGAGTCCATGTGTAAAATATGAGTCAGAGATAAGGAAGAAGTGAGTCACAGATAAGTGATAGACAAAGCAAAGATATGGGACAAACAAGCACAAAAGGACCACAGTCACAGTCAACAAAGCACAAGCACAGCCAAACAAGGAGTCACATGATTGAGAAAGAAAGAGACAATGCAACAGGGTTCATAACATTACCCCCTCTCTGTTACAACTCACTGTCAACTGCCTGGACAGTGGGTTGTATGCAAGAGGGATGATTTTAGAAGTGGGGGAGAAGAGTGAGAGTGAGGGGGAAAGTGCAGGGAGACAAAGCAAACAGCTCAGAGGCAAGGGATGAGAAGCCTTCCACAATGTGGGGCTAATCTCCTAGGTAACCAGGTACCGGATCACAAGTGGACAGTCTGGAGCTGTCCATTCTATTCCCAAAGGGTTTATATACATAACTACAACCAGGACTTTGGTCTGTGCACTACTTTAGGGGAGGTTAACTTTGCTTTAACTCCCCATTGATCCACCAATGAGAATAGCCCCACTCTTTGGGGTTAGGAATCCGCAGTCCACAGTTTGTAGGCTACTGTTTGGGCAGTGTGGGGTTTTGTTAGTACTCTTCCCACAGGTCTCCAATTTGGCAGGAGTCCAGCCCTGGTCCAGACCGGCCCCTTTCTGGTCTTAATCTAGGGTTATCTTCATTTCTGAGGGTTCTGCAGGGTCTCTGGGAGCATCCAGAGATTTCTAGGGGGTCAGGAGGTCTCTAGGGTGTCAGTTCATGACACTATCCCCTCTTTAGGGTCTTGCTGTGCCACAGCAGGTTGTCAGAGGGTTGGGGGTCTAGGTAAGGTGGGATGGCAATGATGGAAGTTTTGAAGCAGGGTCATGGCATTCTTCATGTCAGTGAAGGGGATCCAAGAGTTTTCAGAGGCAGGGTAACCCTTCCATTTAACAAGGTAACAGATGCCTTTTCTGTTAGGGGTGTGGGCAGACTGCAAGATGGTCTCTATCTCATAATGGTCTTCTTCCCCATTCACAAGTTCAGGTGGTGGTTGGGTGAAGTTAGGTCCATGGGCAGGGGTTTCTTTGTACTGGGACAGAAGAGAGTTGTGAAAGACTGGGTGGATGCACCATGACTTAGGGAGTTCAAGTTTGCAGTTAACAGGGCCAGAGTGTACAACCTTGAAAGGGCCATGATGTTGGGGGCTGAGTTTGGCCTTGGGGTGAGTGGTGCGTATGTTTGTTCCTTCCAGCCAAACCAGTTCTCCTGTCTTGAAAGCATGAAGGGGTCCATCTGGTCTTGACTGCTTCATGAGTTCTGCAGCAACCTGAAGGGCAGCAGCCACTTCACTGCAGATAGTTTCTAGGGTGCAGAGTCTTTCTTCAACCAATAGGATAGGGGTTGCAAAATGGAGTGGGGGAATAAACTCTGGTTGGAAGCCATACCAGATTTCAAAGGGTGATCTTTTGGTGGCACTATGGGTTCTAGCATTGTGGGCAAACTCCATAAAGGGGATCAGTTCTGCCCAGTCATCTTGTTGGAAGTTGCAGAAGACACAGAGATATTGTTCCAGTTCTTGGTTGACTCGTTCAGTCTCTCCATCAGTCTGGGGGTGATAGGCAGTGCTCAAGGATGATTGTACTCCTAATTTGCTCCACATTTCTTTCATGACTTTGGATGCAAATTAGGGACCTTGATCAGAGATGACTTGGTCTGGGAAGCCAGTGCGCCTCCATACATGTTCAAGGAATAGCTTGGAGGTTTCTGGAGCAGTGATGTCTTTGGTACAGGGAACAATGATGGTGGCTTTGCTGAATCAGTCCACCACCACAAATAGAGAGTCATAGGAGTGGGATAGGGGTAGGTCTGTGATAAAGTCCATGGTGATTGTTCCCCACACTCAGGTTGGGACTTGATTGGGTTGTAAAGGAATGGGTAACTGAGGTCGAACTTTGGTTTCTTGGCAGGTGGCACAACCATCCACATATTCTTTGACAAAGGAGGATATCCCTGGCCACCAGAATTCTTGTGATACTAGTTCATAGGTCTTCCATCTGCCTGGATGTCCTGTGGCAATGGAATCATGATGTAATTTTACAATGTCCCTTCGTAGTTCTTGGGATTTGGGGACATAGACTTGGCCCTTGTGTAGGATTAGGCCATTCTCTAGGTTCCAGTCCTCCAGTCCTCTGGCAAGGGAATGTGGGCCATTATGTAAGATGGTGGTCAGGGCTTGGGTGACTTCATTGTCATGGTCTTGGCAATCTTTGATTCTGTGGTGTAAGGTGGAGTCATGAGTTGTTGTGACTGTGGTTTTCATGGCCTGAATGCAAAAAAACTTGGAGTCCAGGAGTATGCGTTCATCATTGTCATGCTCTATCCCCTCTTTATGGTCTGGATGCCGGGACAGAGCATCAGATTTGTTGAAAGAGCCAGGTTTGTGAACAATGGTGAAGTTGTATCGTGACAGTTCAAGGGCCCACCGTGCTTGGCGGCAGGAGAGCTTCTGTTTGGAGCGGAAGTAAGTCAGATTGTTGTGGTCTGTCCACACCTCGAAGGGGAGGGTTGCACCCTCAAGGTAGTGTCTCCAGGTGTCAAGAGCTTGAACAATGGCAAGCAGTTCCTTGTTGTGGATGTCATAGTTATGTTCAGCATCCAGCATGGATTTGGAAAGGAAGGCAAGGGGGTGGTAGCGATTGAGCTCATCGGGTTGTTCAAGGATGGCACCAATGGCAAAGTCACTAGCATCTGTGATGATGCAGAAGGCCTTGGTATGATCTGGGAGGGCAAGGACAGGGGCAGTGGTGAAGGCATTTTTTAGAGTGGAAAAGGCTAGGTCATGGTCAGGGGTCCAGAGGAAAGGGGTGTCTTTCTTGTGTTGACACAGGATGTGTCTGGAGATGCTTCAGGCATCTAAGGTTCGCTTCAGCTGTAGATTAGATTAGATTACGGAGTATCGGACTTTTTATGTTATCTTTATTACATTTCTTTCTCACCTTACTCAGCTGATTAGTGATGGACTTAGTAATGCGCAGTAAGCATGTGATATCTCTTTGGCCAATGGCCTTTATCCCTCTTCTGTTTATTGTCCGGCACTTGTGGACTTATTCCCAGTGCGCACAGACCATTTCCCCTGGCCCCCATGGGTATATAAGGGTGTCTGTTTCGTCTCTTTCACTTCAGAGTTTCTTCAACCTCTGAAGTGTAAGTCTTACTATACTTTTTACTTTCCTTTGACTAACATCTCTTGTAGATACTTGTCTTTCTAGGTCAGTAGTATAGTTATAATAGAGTTTCTTCAACCTCTGAAGTATACTTGTCTTTCTAGCCTAACCCGCTACTAACCACAGTCAGTATAACCAGCAGCATGATTGTTTGACAGGTTATGGGCCCTGCCGCTCATACTGATCTGTAAATTCCCTTTGTTCATTAACAGCCCAACCAGCTTCTTCCAGTGAGCTTTTCTATTTACTGTCTGTGCACCTTAACACCCCACAGGATGACGCAGTTTACTGCTCATCCTGAACTGTTTGGCTAGCCCTTCGGGGTTCTTGCAAAAGGTGATGAGGGACCCTAAGCGGGTGAAACACCTTAAGCTCCTTGAGTGCGCACTAGGTATTAGTAATTTCTTAGTTGTAGCTGGGTTTTCGTCCCATAGATAGCTTTAGTAGGCCTATAGCCAGAAGCTTGTGGCTTTAAGTCCAGTCAATGCTTGGCTCTGTCTGTAAGCCGGGTTTAGCAACCCGCATGTAGAGTTTAGGGTCTAGAACAAGGCATGGGTAGTCACTCCCATGACGCTTGGGCTCGATACAAGTAGGCTGCACTACTATAGTCTATACATAGTAGATATAGTCTTCATCTCTGGGCATAAGTATCCGTTGCCTTTGTAGGGTAACCATGCCCTACCAGAGACAGACTAGACATCTACTTAGTCATGGCCCCAATCATCTAGGGCTTAATCATGGACTCCACCACCAGCATTAGAGGAAGGGCTATATACCCTTTGTCTCTAATGGAACTTGCGGTTGGCTCCTCCATGACATGACTCCCAGTCTTGTTTACACTAGACACTCTGGCTAGTCTACCAGAGCTTATGTCTAGTTACAGGATTGCGCTAGACAGCTTTACTATACCTAGAAAGTCGCACAACAGAGGCAGGACCTTCTTAGGTTCTGAAGCATAGCGCCACAGTATGGGGTGGCACTCTTAAGCGAGACCTGGGCACTGGTTCTAACTGCTCCTTGGAACCAGGAACACTTTAACATCTCACAATGCCATCTTCAATTGTCTTCCCTCCCTCCTCCAAGATGGAGCGTCTCGATGGCTCCAACTGGCAGGTTTGGTCTGCCAATTCAATGCCTTGTTGAGGATGAATGGGCTCAGGAGGCACATTCTTATGCCTTACCCTGATATGCCCCTCCTCCCAGAAGATAAGGAGGAGAAGGAGAAAATGCAGAAGGAAGTAATTGACCCCATCCTTAGGGAATGGATGGGAGAAGAGGAAATGTTAATTGGGCTCCTCTTTCTTAACGTACCCAAGAGGTCTACTCCCAAGTAGCCTCTGATGCCAATTATCCTTCTCTTAGTGAGAAGTATAATAAGTTGGAGCGGCTTTATGGCTCTGTGGTAGCATGGCCACATATAACTTGTGGCTTGCCCTGGTGTCCTTCCGTCTTGATGAAGGACATCCATTAGAACCAATTACAAAAGGTTCTAGATGCCAGGAGTACCCTTAGGGAGAATGGGATGGAGGTCAATGACCTCCAGATGAGCTTCATTTTGTTGAAAGCTCTCCCAGACTCCTACAGTGCCATTGCCGGCTCTATACTGGCCTCTGGCGATCCAGAGCGGCTTTCTCCTCAGGACCTTGTGCAGAGGTTCCTAAATGAGGAAGTCGCCTGGTGGGTCCCTCGGGAAGTGGTAGTGCAGTCCTGTCTAAGGCTGCACCTGTCAAATCAAAACCAAAAAATACAAATTTATCACCACTTCCCGCTGCTGCCCCTGGTTCACAAGGGGTGGTCTGCTTCTATTGCCAAAAGCCTGGACACAAGTCCAATGCTTGCGCAAAGAAGAAGAAGGACCTGGAGAATGCCAAAAAGGGCAAGGCAGGGAACAAGAAGAGGGCTGAGGCCCAAAATGTACATACTATAGCCACTGTAGTTAATGGTAGTGGCAAAATAGAGGAGGTGCAAGAAGCACCTCGAATTCGCCTTTATGCACACACCTATAATCTGGATATCAACTCAGATTATTGGATGCTTGATAGTGGAGCAACGTCTCATTTCAGTCCCAACCTTGAAGACTTTGATACATATAAAGTTGACATACCCATGAAGTATCACTAGGTGACAACTCCATAGTCAAAACAAGTGGAGTTGGCACCGTGATCATCAGGACTGATCAAGGTTTTGACTTGGAATTGAGCAATGTGCTCCACATGCCTGGAGGACATAAAATACTCTCCGCCAGTGCTCTAGTAGAAAAAGGAGCAACTGTGTTCTTAGATAACAAGAAGGCAACAATTAAATATGGCGATAATATTATAGCGGAAGCATGGAAGTTTGGCAAATTGTATTGGGTACTAGGCAAACACGTCCTAAATAGTATCCATACATCTGCATCTGCCTCACTTGAAATCTGGCATCAAAGAATGGGCCACATGTCTAAAGAAGCCCTGAAAAGATATGCCCTGAGGCGGTTAAAGGCCTCAAAATTAATAACAGTCAAGTGGAAGACAAGCCATGTTATGGCTGTGAAATGGGCAAGTCCCATCGTCTTCCATTTCCCCCATCTTCAAAGCGCGCATCAGCCCCCCTTGAGATCCTTCATAGTGATCTCGTAGGTCCCTTGCAGTGCAGTTCAATACAAGGGAATCTATACTTTGCCACCTTCTTGGACGATTTTAGCAGATACGCTCTAATCGTTCCAATGAAGTCTAAAGATCTGTTCACACCAGTTTTTAATAAGCTGAAGACATTACTTGAAAACAAATTTAATCATAAAATCAAATGTCTTCATACAGATCGTGGTGGCGAGTATGTGAACAAGGCGCTGAAGGCAACGCTTGAAGATTTTGGCATAGAGCATAAACTTACGATGCCGTATAGTCCACAACAGAATGGAAGGGCTGAGAGGTTCAATAGAACCATTATGGAAAAAGGCACTAGCATGCTGCACGATGCTGGCCTGTCTCTTGGCTTCTGGGAGTGTGCTGTCGAGACAGCATGTCATATATATAACAGAACTCCCATCCGTTCTAATAAGTGGAAGACTCCGCTTGAGCTTCTGGTTGGGAACAAACCAGATGTCTCGTACTTTAAGGTCTTTGGTTGCAAAGCCTATTATCATGTTCCAGAGGGCAAGCGGCGTAAATTAGATCCCAAAGCCAGGGAAGCTGTCTTTGTTGGGTATGAGCCCACTTCTAAGGGCTATACACTTTGGGATAGTCGTACCCAGTCTCTCATCTCTTCAGAGATGTTACATTTGATGAGAGATCCTTCCCATCCCGCTCTGATAAGGACAACAGAGCAGATAATCCATAGAGCAACCTACAGAAGGTGGCTCCTTTACTTTACCTGGTGGCCAGTCCAGCCACCACCAGCAACAGCTACACATGTTCCTGAGGCTCCTCAAGATGAGGAAGACCTAGAAGAGGAACAGGAGGACATTGTACCTCCTCATTACCACCTCAGCCTACCACACCCACACGTAATGTGGACACCACACACCCTCAGACTATATATCAGACCCCTCCATCACAATCATGGAACCATCCTCCCCCCCAAAAGAACCAAGGCAATCAGAAAATCACAAAGGATTGCAGACAGAATTCCTCAACCTAATTTTCAGAGGACAGTCCACCTCTGAACACAAATAGGGCAATCCAAGAAGATTTAGACTTGGATCTACACGCCCAATCAATCGTCGTCTGAATCCTTGCTTCTACAACGAGGATAATGCAGAGTTCGTGCAAGGTTCTTCCAGACTTGGTCAGATGGATCTACTTAATGCTGCAGGATCGCCTTATAGGGATCCTCTTACATTTAAAGAAGCAATGGAGTCTGATAATGCCAGTGATTGGCTTGAGGCATGTCAATATGAAATTGATGCCTTAGAAAAACTTAAAGTGTGGCGCCTTGAAGACCTTCCTCAAGGTAGAAAGGCTGTAAAGTCCAAGTGGGTCTTTAAATTGAAAGCAGATGGACGCTTTCGTGCTAGGCTGTAGCAAAAGGGTTCACCCAAATAGAGGGGGTGGACTTCGATGAAACCTTCTCCCCAGTCGCCAGATTTGAGTCTCTTAGACTATTATTAGCGTTGGCCCACTTGAGGATTGGGAAATCCATCAAATGGATGTCAAATCGGCATTCCTACATGGCGATCTGGATGAGGAGATCTATATGGAGCAACCTATCGTTTCATCGTTGCTGGACAAGAGTCCAAAGTTTGTAGGCTACAGAAGGCTCTGTATGGCCTCAAACAAGCTTCCCGAGCATGGAACTTACAATTCCATGCAGTTCTCAATGAACTGAGCTTTACTCAGACGTACTCTGATGCAGGAGTATATGTGTATCATCACCAAGAGGGGGATGGTTCACTTTTCGTCATTTTATATGTTGATGACATCACTATACTTGGGTCCTCCACTAAGAAGATACAATGGCTGAAGGACTCTCTATCTAGCCGATATGAGATGACTGATCTTGGCGAAATCCAGTCCTACCTTGGAGTTAACATCACCAGGGATCGTCCTAACAAGACACTGGATATTGACCAGACAGCCTATGTATCCTCTATAGTTGAGAGGTTTGGAATGGGGGATTCCAACCCAGTATATACTCCTCTACCCTCTGGCGTGGATGTTCATTTGGTCAAGTTTGAAGACCAGGCATCTACCTCTGATATTAAGAGGTATCAGCAGTTAATGGGGTCTCTGCTTTGGGTGCAGATTGGAAGCAGACCTGACATTAGTTTGCTGTTGCACGCCTTAGCCAATTCACTTCCAACCCTTCCCAGCAGCACATGCGACTAGCAAAGTATGTCTTAGCTTATTAAATGCTACAAAAGACTACAAGTTGCGCTATTCTGGAGGGAATGGTGAAGTAGGCCTTCATGGCTTTGCAGATTCCTCATGGGGAGATCAAGAGGACCGCCACTCCACCTCAGGCTACGTCTTTTTCCTCGCTAATGGAGCCATTAGCTGGTGTCCAGGAAGCAAAAGACAGTAGCACAGTCCACCACAGAAGCCGAGTATATGAGCCTGCTGAGGCTCAAATCAGGCAGCGTGGTATAGGACTTTATGCAGGAATTGGGATATGAAGTTAGTTCACCCATACAACTGCATTGTGACAATAAGGGGCAGTAGATCTTGCATTAAACCCTGTCACAGGAAGGCGATCAAAGCACATACCAATAAAGTACCATGCCATTAGGGAGTATGTAGAATCACACCAGATAGACTTGGTGCGAACTCCCACTGGAGAGATGCTAGCAGATGGCCTTACAAAGTCTCTGCCTAGATCATCTTTTGATCCATGGTAACTGGATTTGGACTAGTGCTGGAATGAAGGAGCTGGAATCTGGAGACTTAGTACACCAGTTTCACTTTCCCACCATATGAGTATATTCTCGACCTCGAGAGTGATGCAAGAGGTGTGTAGACTTGCATAAGCGAATCTACAACTCGTACGCAAAGCTCACAAAGAGTTAGAGAAGTTGGATCTCTGGCTGGTGATATGTTCATTCAATTGTGAACAGCAGTGTGCTCATTTAATTCATTCCATCTAATGATCGATGCCTTCACCATGGAGGGATGTTGACACAGGAGTGTCTGGAGATGCTTCAGGCATCTAAGGTTGCTTCAGCTGTAGATTAGATTAGATTATGGAGTATCGACTTTTATGTTATCTTTATTACATTTCTTTCTCACCTTACTCAGCTGATTAGTGATGGACTTAGTAATGCGCAGTAAGCATGTGATATCTCTTTGGCCAATGGCCTTTATCCCTCTTCTGTTTATTGTCCGGCACTTGTGGACTTATTCCCAGTGCGCACAGACCATTTCCCCTGGCCCCCATGGGTATATAAGGGTGTCTGTTTCGTCTCTTTCACTTCAGAGTTTCTTCAACCTCTGAAGTGTAAGTCTTACTATACTTTTACTTTCCTTGACTAACATCTCTGTAGATACTTGTCTTCTAGGTCAGTAGTATAGTTAATAGAGTTTCTTCAACCCTGAAGTATACTTGTCTTCTAGCCTAACCGCTACTAACCACAGTCAGTATAACCAGCAGGATTGTTTGACATCTTGGTGAGGTCATGGAGGGGGCGGGCGATGAGGGAGAAATCTTTGATAAACGTCAGTAGAAGTTACAGAACCCAAGGAAGGCTTGGAGTTGTTTCAGGGTTGTGGGGAAGGCCATTTGTGATACTGTCCAACTTAGCTGGTCCATCTGGATATGGCCAGCTGTGATGACAAGGCCAAGGTAGTCAATGGTCATCTGGGCAAAGGTGCATTTTCAGGCTTTAGGTATAGGTCAAACTGTTGGAGGCGCTGGAGGACCTGGTGGGTAAGTGTTTTGTGGTGTTCCATGGTGTCTGTGAATATCAAGATATCATCCATATAGATGACAACATGGTCAGTAGCAAGGAGATCCTCAAAGGCTCTGTTCATGAAGGCTTGGAATGTGGCAGGAGAGTTACAGAGTCCAAAGAACATGACAAGGGGTTCAAAGAGACTGCAGTTGGTCTTAAAGGCAGCTTTCCATTCATCTCCTTCTTTGATGCAGATTGTTGTATCCCAGTGGATATCAAACTTGGTGAAGTAATGAGCATGATGAAGTTTGTCAATGAGTTCTGGGATCAGGGGTAGGGGGTAAGCATTCTTTACTGTGATTTCATTTAAGGCATGATAGTCTTGGACAGGATGTAGTTTTCCATCCTTCTTTTTCACAAAGAAGAAGGGGCTAGCAATAGGGGATTTGGATTCTCTGATGTATCCCTTGGCAAGGTGGTCATTTAAGAAGGTGTCTAGTGCTTTCTGTTCCTCAGGGGTGAGCTTGTAGATGCCACAGTCCCGTACTTTGGCATCTGGTTTAAGTTCTATAGCATGGTCCCATGGTTGGTGCTGTGGTAAATGTTGAGAGGCTTTCTCTTCAAAGACAGATTGGTATGCAAGGTATTCAGGGGGAAGTTGTTCTTCTAAGGAGGTAGGGGTCTTTACTTGATCTGCGGCAATCTGGGTGGACATAGTGGTTTTGGCATGAATGTGGACAATGAACTCAGGAGGTACTTCTTCTGGAGTTATCATGGGATGATCTGTGATTAAGGCTGCAAAGGTTTCTGCTGCTGCTATGAGTGTCTGGTCCATCAAAGGTTTTACTGTGATTGTAGATAGGGTGGGGCAAGAGGGATGTGTTGAAGCAAGGGTCAGAGGGGACATGGTGAGGGTGCAGGATGTGGGACAATGTTTCAAGGTCAGAGTGTCTTTCTTCCAGTTAACTTCTGGGTTGTGACAACGTAGCCAGTCAGTTCCTAGGATAATGTCATGATCCCCTATGTTGGTGACATAGAACTCTGCAAGTTCTTCATGATATTGGTCTTGGAAGGGTAGTCGCAAGGTCTGGGTTGTGGTGTGATGGATAGCTCCATTTGCATTACTAGTACCATCCATGTTCTTGACTTGGAAAGGTTTGGCAAGGGTGCTCAAGGTTAGGTGATGTGCTTTGGCATAGTCTTGGTGGATTATTAATCCTTCTGCCCCACTGTCTATTAGGGCACGTGCACTGATTTTCTTCCCAGTGTTTTGTCCAATGAGTTCTGCTTTGAGCACAATAGAAGGTGATCTAGCATTTCTAGTCACTAACAAGGATACATGCTCAAAACCAAGGTTATCTAGGGCCGCAGAGTGGCTCATACAGGGAACACTGGGGGTGCAAGAAGTCCTCACAGACAGTGCAGCTGTAGGACACATTAAAAATCTGAAGGTCCATCCTTGTCCATCATATATGGTACTGGATCTTCATAACTCCTGGCTGTGGATACTGAAAGGTAATCAGGGGGAGGTTGAGGTTTCTGGGGAGGTGCTTCTTCCAATGCCAGGGCTCTTACTGGAGTGGTGCAAGGAGGTCCTTGACCTTGGATAGCCCTGGTCTTGCTGTGACACTGGTTAGCAATGTGGTTAGGTTTTCCACAGTAGAAGCAGAGCTTGTTCTCTCATTGATATTTTTTTCTTCTGGGGTTAGCTTGGTAGTGTGTGGGGGGGTGTTTGGATTTCTGGGTTGGGAGGGAGTAACAAAGTTGACTTGGGCCTCTTGGTTGTCAGTGGTAACTTCTCCAACATGCAGGTGGGGAGGCCGAGGCTTGGTAGTCTTGCCATAGAGCTGCCATGCTGCATCAAATTCTCTGGCCTTAGTGACAAGATCATGGAGTGTGGTGCTGTGGGGATAGTCCAAGAAGTTTTTGTCCCAGGCCCTGATTGATCATGCTTTGGAAGGCATAGATTTTGGTGTTTTCATCAACTGTAGCACAGGTAGCATGGGTGGACCACTCTTGGTACCAGTCATTGAAGGGGCAAGTGCCTTGACGAATTTCATACATGGCTTTGGTAGATAGGAGGCAACTCTCTACTGGAATAAACTGTTTCTCAAAGTCAATTCTGAAGTGGTCCCATGTCCCAAAGGAAGGGGGGTTGGCTTGGAGTGCAGTGTTGGTGCGGTCTCTGGCCCATTCTCCTGCTGGTGTGTCAAGTTTAAAGTGGGTGAGGGCTGCAGAGACTCATCTACTTTCATCAGTGAAGGCCCCTTCATTTAGGTAATAATAGTTGGCTAGCTGAGACCAGAAGCATTCTGCTTTAGAGGCTTGGCCATCAAAAGATTCTGGGGGCGACCCCAAGATCTTTCCATTGGAGGCAGCAGTGGTACTCATGGTATGTAGGGATGTTGTTGTCTTGGGGGGGTGTGAAGCTACAGCAGTGGCAGTGGAGGCAAGGGATAATGATGGGAGAGTAGGAGGGGTCCTAAGAGTGATAGTGTGAAGGGATTGCTCTACAGCTTCAAGGGATTGGGATACTTCTTCTTTGTCAGAGGTGATAGAGGCAATAGGGAACTGGACACAGTGGTTATTAAGATAAACCCAAGCTGTATGGGTGTCAGACCAATGGACTTCCTTCCCATTGTATGTTCTGTAGAATGTGTGAGAGTCAAGGTTGCTGATGAGGTCATGTTAGGGAAATTACTGAGGTATTCTTTTGCAGGGAGGGTGTGACTGTCTCAAGGCATTTCCAGTCAGTTCCAAGAGTCTGAGTATAGTAGTTGTCTCCCTTCCAGGTAGCAACAAAAGCACTGTCATCATAGTCAAAGATGGGGTGGGTAAAGCCAAAGGGGATCTGAGCTAGTTCTTCAGCAGTAAGAGGTTGTTCTGAGGTCATTCAGAGTGGGTGTTAAGGCGGTATGTAGTCCACCCTTGGGCATTCCAGGTGTAGAAGACTTGATAGGCTGGGTGAAGGACAGCATGGTCTAGATGATAGTTGTGGATATTTCTGTGGATCCAGTAATACTCTTCAACTATTCCTGGGGCAGAGATAATAATGCAAAGTCGCCAAAGGAGGTTTTCAAAGTACAAGGGGTCTGTGGTGATGCGGTTGGCTTCACTCAAAGGATGGTAGATGTCAAGATGATTGGCTCTTTGAGTTGCAAGCTGGGCAGAGCAGTGGAGGTGGAATTCTCGTAGTTCACTAGGGTTTCGAGTGGGCAATGTCCCAGAGACATAGATATCTGTAACAGGATAGATGTGGTTGACCAAGTGAACAATGGAAGGGGATCGAGATTGGGATTGATCAGATTCTACTACTGGAAGGTTCAAGAAGGGTGTTGATGTCGAGGCAAGCTGAGTGGATGTTGGTGGGATGGGGGAGTAGTTTAGATGGGCAAGGAAGGGCTCTGGGACAGGAGGGAGGGGTCGTTCTGGTGGGGTGTGGTGGGACTGGGATGGGTTTGTGCTCTTTGTCTTCTGGCAGTATGATGGGGGGCAGGTGTGGCAGGTGTGTCATTGTTGCTATGTCTTCTAGGGTTTTGTCTTCTGTCTTGGGGGGAGTTGGACTGACTTCTTCTGTGTTGGGATGCCAGGTTGATAGCCCAATCAGTAATGCTAGCCACAATGCAAAGGAATCTTTATTTCTTTCCCTACTTAGATTGAGTAATGAGAAGGTAAGTATGTATCAAAGGCTGAAGGCCTCCACAAAACTATGCCTGGGGGGGTGGGGGGGTCTCTGGATGAAAGTTACAAAGTGGGGAATGTGAGCTTGTCTGGTTCTGGGGATGGTTCAGCAATGGTTGGGAGGTAGGGAGGGTCAATGTAGACAGGAGGGTTGACTAGGAAGGGGCAGTGATTGCGAGAGATGGTTTCCCAGTAGTCAGCAGTCCAAAGGTATTCTATCTGAGTTCCTTCTGTATTTACAAGGCGCCAGCCAGAGGGAGAAGGGGCAGAGAGGACACAGATCTCATCAAAGGTAAGGTTGATGTTTATAGAAGAGAGGCGGAAGCTAGCAAGATAATAGAGGCATTCTCCTCTGAGCAGGGATGCTTCTAATTCTGGGATGCAGGAGGGAATGTGTCTGACCCAAAGATCTTCATCATTGTTACAAACCAGGAGGGTGTCAAGAGGTTCTCCTGTGGAGTTGGTGAGTTGGGCAAGGTGCCAGTAAAGGGGTTGTAGCTGAGCCTCTCGAGGAATGCTCTGACAGGGGCCAGCAAGGAAGCGGTTGAGCTGAGTTTGAGTGAAGACCTGTCCAAAGGGGAGGAGGATCCTGAGTGGTTGGTAGATGGTGTCAACATCACACCACCCTTCTATATGAGCATCTGCTGTGATAGAGTTGATGAGGTAGGGGGGAAATAAGATGGCAAGTTGACTCTGCCTGTGGAGTTGGAAAAGATGATGGAATTGCCTCTGGGTGTGTTGGAGACACTCTTCTCTGTCTGTGGGGAAGGACACTAGGTTACAGAAACAAGGAACTTTTATTTGACAAGGACTCTTTTCTAGGTAGACTACAACATACTGTCTTATCAGTTAGTACTGAAGTCTAAGTCTTCAAAGCAAGGCCAAGCAACTTCTGGTTGGATGGGGAGGAGGGGGACTGGGTTGGGGGGAAGATGAATGTAAGGGGAGAAAGATAGGAGTGCAGGGTGGGCTCTAGTTATATCTTTTACTGCAAAGTATCTATCAGTCACCTGAACCAGAGATCTTTCTGTAGAGAAGCTCAGGCAACCAAAAAGGAGGATAGCCCGTCCGTCTAGAAGGTCAAAGACTTGAAGGAGTACTCTAGCTCCGTTGAATAGGTCTTGCTGGTCTGGGGAGAGGGAGCGGGCTAAGTGAGAGATAGAAGTGTTCCAAGAATACACCAGAAGGCCTTGGGGGAAGTTGACAGGGTCTGGTTCACGATGCCCAAGCCTGGCACAGAGATTTACTGACTGGGAAGGAAGATGTTGATAGTTTGGATGAAGTACTCTGTCAATGTGAGGGTGAATAGGAATGCAATGGAAGTGAGGGAAGCAGTAAGGAGTGGTAGTACCAGGAAGGAAGCTAGAGTGATGACTGAGCAGATCTGTGTACTTGGGAAACTGTTCCAGAAGGCTTGCTCCCCTGGTGAACTGAACTGGCAACCAAGACTCTTGAGTCCCGTCAAACAAATGGTAGATATGGAACTGGTGAGGGTTGGTTGGATGGTTGAGGCAAAGAGGACGATGAACACGAAGAGGCTGAGGTGTTGGAGGATGGTGGGGGCCAGGCTGGTGCTGGGGGGGGGAGAGAGCATTCTCAGGGGTGGAGGGGGCAGGGGCAGCAAGTGGGAGATGAATGTAATGAGGAGGGGGGTGCCAAAGGTGTTGGAAGCATTCTGGGGTGCAGGGGCAACCACTGGAGGGTATTGGAGTGATGGGGAGGGGACAGGGAGGGGATGGAGCTCTGGAAGCTCAAGGGGGGGCAAGACTGAAGAGGGGGGAGCTGGGGATGCTGTGGAGGCTGCCTCTACCAAGGCAGCGAAATTGATAGCCTGCTGGGGGACAGGGAAGTCGTAGGGGGGGAGGCTGCTTGGTCTGGGGTGTAGGACTCTGGGGAACTGTTCTGGGACACTAGGGGCACTTGTCAGTCACTATCTGCTGCAAAGGAGACTGTCCAAATGTTACAACTCACTGTCGACTGCCTGGACAGTGGGTTGTATGCAAGAGGGATGATTTTAGAAGTGGGGGAGAAGAGTGAGAGTGAGGGGGAAAGTGCAGGGAGACAAAGCAAACAGCTCAGAGGCAAGGGATGAGAAGCCTTCCACAATGTGGGGCTAATCTCCTAGGTAACCAGGTACCAGATCACAAGTGGACAGTCTGGAGCTGTCCATTCTATTCCCAAAGGGTTATATACATAACTACAACCGGGACTTTGGTCTGTGCACTACTTTAGGGAGGTTAACTTTGCTTTAACTCCCCATTGATCCACCAATGAGAATAGCCCCACTCTTTGGGGTTAGGAATCTGCAGTCCACAGTTTGTAGGCTACTGTTTGGGCAGTGTGGGGTTTTGTTAGTACTCTTCCCACAGGTCTCCAATTTGGCAGGAGTCTGGCCCTGGTCTGGACTGGCCCCTTTCTGGTCTTAATCTAGGGTTATCTTCATTTCTGAGGGTTCTGCAGGGTCTCTGGGAGCATCCAGAGATTTCTAGGGGGTCAGGAGGTCTCTAGGGTGTCAGTTCATGACACTCTCTATGTCCTAGCAGACCCAGCTAGATTGGCATACTGTTGTCATCCTGTACCAATTACAGGTAGTCATCTGCTACAGCATAGTCATCTGCAGTGTAATTCTCCTTGTCTTTGTCCATCAGGCAAACATGTGTTTGTAGAAAACCATAGGGCCCTCAGTGCCCACATCAAAAACAGCCATCATAAACACAGCAGTCAATCTCTCTATATCTGGCATTATGGGACAAGCACTTACCACACCATCCAGACAGGTTGGTGATGGTGGGAGCTTCAGTGAGACATCAGAAGAGGCACTGGCAGCTCCAGCAGGACAGACTTTGGCAATATCAACACCTTTTGTGGGCTTGTGGGCAGCTCCAGCTGAGGTGGAACTTGCTACCACAGTGCCAGCAAGTCTGACCTCCAGGGTTTTTGTGGAGGCATGGCATTTCCAGGCAGCTCAGGTTGAGATGGGGTGTGAGGTCAAGGGGTGGCAAGGAAGGGGTCAAGCAAAAATATCAGTGTACTGTTCTGAGATGGTTTGATAGGCCTCTCCCAGCTCCAACCTAGTTCAAATTGATGCCAAATGCTGCTTGATGTCAAAGATGCCTCATGAAATTCTGGTCATCTGCCAGGTGTAGTTGTTGTACTGCATGTCAAGGTTGGCCTTCAATGCTTGGAACTTTCTCAGCCATGCAACCTCAGCAGTGAGTCATGGCATCTGTAAGTTGCACAGGACTTCATTGATGGCAAAAGCATGAGGGTCAGAGGTGGACAGGTGTTGTAAATGCTCCAGCCCCAGGACATAGTGGAGTTGGTCAATGGTCTTCTCTTCTAGGTAGATGGGGGCTCCATACACTGGCCCCCCCTTCTTCAAGCAACCTGCCACATCCATCCCTTCATTAGTGTAATAAATATATTTGGCAATTTTGGTCTTGCCATCACCTTTGGTGGTGGGGATCATGAGCAGGAAATAAAACAATGAACCCAGTTTGTTGGGAAAGAATGGAAAGTCAGGGCTGTCATCCCTGAAGTCAACATCTATGAGGTCATTGGGGTGTGGGTGTTCTGAGATAGTAAAATCTTCATTGGTGTTGGGGGTTCTGATCCCTTTGGCCACTTTGGTGGCAGTCTCATAGTCAATAGGAGTAAGTGGGCAGGAAGGAGGATGAGCAGCAGGGAGAAGGGGAAATGCATCAATGGTGGCAGAGGAGTGGATGTTGAATGAAGACATAAGAGATTTCTGGTTGTAGGACTTCTGGGGGGGAAGCATGTACTAAGGTGTCAACAATGGAAGAGGTCTGCTATTTATCTGTGTTTGGGTGGCATGCATAAAAGTTTTTAATGAGTTTGGGTGTAAAGACATCCACAGCCAGCTCCCACAAGTTGTCAGAGTGTAACGTTTTCTTTTGCTTTTCTTTTTCTTTATTCTTTATTGCATCATAACCACTTAGCTAGCTATCCATACAGTAGCCCACAAAACTGTTCCAATGTTTGGCCACCCTGAAGAGATTGACCTACCACACAATGAGAATAATTTCCAAAATTAGTAGAAATTAGTAGATGACAGTGTAGCATCTAAGCTTCAATTAGAGCCTATAATAATGTCAATTGGATCAGTGGTTCATGATATATAAAATGTTTTGTGAGGCATTATCATTGGAACAGTTTTGTGGCCAACATGTGAGATGACAAAACCGGTATCTGGTGGTCATGGGAATGCATTGACAGTCATGTGACAATGTTTAATAAGTTGAACACACACCAAATAATCATCAAGAACACTTGCTTCTTACCATGCATGCCCTCTCTGCTGCCAAAAGGACTCACATCATCTCCCTCCTCACTTCAGGCAAATCTGCCCATAAAGTGTCAACTATGACCAGCCATGGCACTATTATCATCTCAAGATGGGTCATAAATACTGCCCTTACCATCCCAAGTCAAATGGAGGGAGACCAAGGAAGCTGACAGAGAGAAATGGTCAGCATGCTGTTTGCCTTATCTCCTCTGGCAGGGCAGACACAGATGTGGAAGTGACTAGAGCACTTCAGAAGTTGTTAATGGGTTCCTCTATCAACATAATATGCCCATCCATCCTCCCATCAAGTTTTCAAGCCATAACTGGCCCCTCCCATATCATACACCCCCATTCCATCATAAGTGCAATAGGCCACAAAACCAATCCAATGACATTGCTACACAAAACATTTTATATATCATGAACCACTGACCCAATTGACATCAGTATAGGCTCTAAGTGACACTTAGATGATACAATATCATCTACCAATTTCTACTAATTTTGGAAATTATTCCTATGGTGTGGTTGGTCAATCTCTTCAGGATGGTTAAACATTGGAATGGTTTTGTGGGTTACTGTATGATGGAATGGGGGCGTATGATATGGGAGGGGCCAGTTATGGCTTGAAAACTTGATGGGAGGATGGATGGGCATATTATGTTGATAGAGGAACCCATTAACAACTTCTGAAGTGCTCTAGTCACTTCCACATCTGTGTCTGCCCTGCCAGAGGAGATAAGGCAAACAGCATGCTGACCATTTCTCTCTGTCAGCTTCCTTGGTCTCCCTCCATTTGACTTGGGATGGTAAGGGCAGTATTTATGACCCATCTTGAGATGATAATAGTGCCATGGCTGGTCATAGTTGACACTTTATGGGCAGATTTGCCTGAAGTGAGGAGGGAGATGATGTGAGTCCTTTTGGCAGCAGAGAGGGCATGCATGGTAAGAAGCAAGTGTTCTTGATGATTATTTGGTGTGTGTTCAACTTATTAAACATTGTCACATGACTGTCAATGCATTCCCATGACCACCAGATACCGGTTTTGTCATCTCACATGTTGGCCACAAAACTGTTCCAATGATAATGCCTCACAAAACATTTTATATATCATGAACCACTGATCCAATTGACATTATTATAGGCTCTAATTGAAGCTTAGATGCTACACTGTCATCTACTAATTTCTACTAATTTTGGAAATTATTCTCATTGTGTGGTAGGTCAATCTCTTCAGGGTGGCCAAACATTGGAACAGTTTTGTGGGCTACTGTAGATCATCAGGTGATAGCAGATAGCAGAGGGTTCAACCCCTTCTGTATGAGACCTAGCCCACATTTATCTTCTTTATGATGCAAGTACACTTATCTATGATATCACCTGTGATGCAGTTATGATCTCATACATTATCTACTTGTCTTTACTACTGGCTAGACTCCTTCCTAAATAGCTCCCCAGACCATGTATTTAAACCTACCAGACTATAGGAGACAGACCTTAAGTCTGTTCTCCTGTGTTCAATTCAGGTGTTCAGAGACTCACTGTAAATTCCCTTGAACTCTTTAAGTCGCGACTTAAAGAGCCTTCAAACCTCAGTAACTTGTGGCAGGACCATTGTGTTGCTGCTCGACTTTGTGTCTTGCATGTGCCCCTCTTGAGTTAGTGGGCTGAACATTGTCTTGATCATCCTCTTGATCTTGATAGCTGTGACTGGTCTTGACTGTTGTCTTGACCTTGATTCCTTCTGATCTAATTTGATAGAAGGACTTGTCTTGGATCACCTTGGATCCCAAACAATGGACTTGACACAGCACGCACCTAGCTGTGACACAGAGTCAGGGAAGCCCTTCCATTTGATCAGATAGTGGAGTTTGTGCCCTTTTCCTTTACATTTGGCATTGGCTATGCACTCCACCTCCCATTCCGGCTCCCCATCAATCAATTCAGGGGGTGGTCTTGGGAAATTCTGTCCATGTAAGGCTGTTTCTTTTTATGGAGTAAGGAGGCCAGCATGGAAAACTGGATGAATCTTCCAGGTGGGTGGCAGCATCAATTTATACATTACATCAGAGAGCTTCTGTTTGATCAAGAAGGGTCCATGGTGTTGGGGAGTGAGTTTTGCCATTGGGTGAGACATGTGAATGTTATGTCCTTCTAGCCAAACCTGGTCCCCAATCTGATAGGGCATAAACTTTGTCAGCTTCTCAGCCAGGGTCCATTGCACCTTAAGCAGGCTTTCATTGGCCAATATGCTGAGTTATGGATGGCACATTGGTAGGCTTGTCAGTCCAGGTTGTGCATGTTGACATGGGATGTGTCTGGAGATGCTTCAGGCATCTAAGTTTCAGATTAGCTGTCTGATTAGGTTAGATTAGATCTCGGAGTATCGGACTTTTTATGTTATCATTATTACATTTCTTTCTCACATTACTCAGCAGCTTACTGATTCACTTAGTAATCATAGTTTACATGTGATTCTCCTTTGGCCAATAGCCTTTATCCCTCTCTGTTCATTGTCTGGCACTTGTGGACTTATTCCCAGTGTGCACAGACCATTTCCCCTGTCCCCTGTGGGTATATAAGGGTGTCTGTTTTGTCTCTTACACTTCAGAGTTCCTTCTACCTCTGAAGTGTAAGTTCTATTCTCTTTACTCTCTACTTCCTTTAGACTAATGCTCTATGTAGTACTTGTCTTTTCTAGGTCAGTAGTATAGTAATATAGAGTTCCTTCTACCTCTGAAGTTACTTGTCTTTTCTAGCCTTACACACTGACTGCACAGTTAGTCACTGCACATCATGACTGTTTAATAGTGCAGGGGTTCCATCCCATTATAAGGGAGAATGGAGAGGTCTTTGTTGTTCCATTTGGCCAGGAGTTATGTGTGAACTTGGCTGTTGTTAGCCACTCTGCCCAGTCATCCTGTTGTTTGTTGCACCAGAAGTGGAGATACTGTTCCAGCCATTGGTTCATTTGTTCTGACTGGCCATCAGTCTGGGGATGGTAGGCAGTGGAGATGTTCTGTTGAATATCAAGTTGTTTACACAGGGCTCTTGCAAATAGTGTTTAAAAGTCCAGTCCAGTCCAGTTTTTTCAATATATTTCATGTGGACTGGACTGGCAACTGGTCTATAGTAACTCAAATATACTGCAACTGCAGACTGGACTGCTTAGGACTGGTCCATACCAGTCTGGTTTTGGTCCAACAACCAGTTGCAACCAGTTTTCATGCAACCAGTTCAGAACTGGTCTGAACCAGTCTGAACTGGTCAGAGGTCAGTTCCCAGACACTTTCAAGACAAGAGATGTGCTAAAGTTAACCACATAAACTAAACTGTAGGAATATTGGTCATATATCATGGACTGGTTATTACAAGGAAAGATTAGATTAGATAAAGACAGAGCATTCTAATATAGATAACTACCATTGAAAACTGCACAGAATGCAGATAGTGATGGATGCATAAGGCTTAAGGCAATCAGAGACACTCAGAATTATACATAGAGCAAGTATATTACTATTACTACTATCCTACAAAGTTTCAGATCAGATCATGCATCTGATCTGAAGTGAGACAAGAATCAGTTACAGTGACTCAAAAAGGTGATTCAATGATGCATCAGATTAAATTGCCTATATCTCCATGAATACCACTTATAATTACATAATTCCTTTTTTGGTATAAAGCTATTATGTACATCTGCCAGGCCTACACCAAACACGTGGCTCTGTTTGGCCTAGCTTTGTTATTAATTTACAAATAACCAGAAAATGCCAAACATTGAATCACATTTTTGAGTCACTGTAACTGATTCTTGTCTCACTTCAGATTAGATGCATGATCTGATCTGAAACTTTGTGGGATAGTAGTAATAGTAATATACTTGCTCTATGCATAATTCTGAGTGTCTCTGATTGCCTTAAGCCTTATGCATCCATCACTATCTGCATTCTGTGCATAGTTATCTATATTAGAATGCTCTATCTTATCTTATCTTTAAGGCACCAAAAAGACCAGTCTAGTCTGGTTTTTAGGCAGTCTATCATTGTTGATGGACTGCAGACTGCATGTGTGAAAAATTGGGGCAACTGCAACTGGTGGTCCAGTTGCCATCAGTCTGGTCCAGTCCAGTTTGTGGTCTTTTTTCAGTCCAATGGACCAGACTTTTAAACACTACTCACAAACATGGAGGCAAATCACAGGTCCCAGTCAGAAATGATCTTCTGGGGAGCCCATAGTGTCAGTAGTGATTGTCAAGGGGTTTCATACCCACGCGGGTAAGCGCCGCGGGTTTTGCCGGGTACGGGTACGGGTATACAGCTCCCAACCCGTGGAAACCCGTACCCGCACGGCAGGTTTGGCAGGTATAGGCGCCAATTATGCATTGATAAGATCAGTAGAATTTCCGAGATAAAACACATCTGCAGTCACAAAAATACAAGATCTCATCTGATGTATGCTACAGGGTGGTGTTAAATATGTTCTAGTATTATCCTACAAAATATCAAAGCAGATTAACAGTGCGATGTAAAATAAAATCCTTATCAGTGATCCACTTTCTTGAAAACCATGATACATCTGTTTTATTAACGCACGACCAATTCTGCCGGTCTGGCACTATCTAAAATACACTCTAGACTAATATAGACTATTCTATAATTTAATTATCAAATTACTTTATTGAAACAAGGCCTGCGTGTGTCTACAAGCTGCATGGGGCAGCGACTACATTGCATTGCATGGTGGTCTGACCTCCTTCCTATTAAGGAAGGTTGACTTAAACGCGCAGAAATGTGCATCCAGGGACTAGGACAGTCTGCTTGTATGAAATGAAACCAGAATAATAAAATAATAATGTAAATAAAGGATCCATTTAATCTTCTGAACATAAACCAACAATTTTTGAGGAATCTTGAGTAGCCATAAATGAACGCATTGTGTCCAAGTGCTTATCTCCTTGACCGGGATGGCCCGGGCCATTTACCCGAAATGCGCAGAAATGCAAAGAACAGTCGCGCTCGTATAAAATTGAAACCAGAATAATAAAATAAAAATGGAATAATAAATTATCTTAATCTTATGAACATAAAATAGGAATCTTTGAGGGATCTTGAGTAGCCATAAATGAACACGTTGTGTCCAAGTGCATATCTCCTTGACCAGGATCTCCCGGGCCGGATCTCCGAAATGCATGATGCAAGTAAAGAACTTGCACACGTTTCATTTTATGGGTAACCCAGGTATCAAAACAATTATCCAGGTGTTACCCCTACCAATTTCTATGTGTTCATCAATTTTTTTTGCATTCTGTGTAATTATCTGACAGGCTATTCATCAATGTTCTATAACATCCTATCTAATCATTGCTGTATACTGGATTTTAGTTGTGCTTGTATAAAATTGAAAGCAGAATAATAAAATAAAAATGGAATAATTAATTATCTTAATCTTCTAAACATAAAACAAGAGTCATTGAGGGATCTTAAGCAGCCACAAATGAACGCATTGTGTATCTTCTTGGTCCGGGAAGGCCCGGGCCGGTTATCCGAAATGCACGATGCAAGTAAAGAACTTGCACGTGTTTTCACAGGTGACCCACGGGTAACCCGCAGGTTACCCGTACCCATCACTATGGGTACAGGTACGGGTACAGGTACCAACGAGGATACCCCAGGGTTACCCCTGCCAATCACTACTTAGCCTGCATGCTGAACTCCCATCGCGTCTACAAACTTCTTGTGTTTCTTGCGGACAAGGCCCTTTGTCAACACGTCGGCAAGTTGCTCTTCCGTCAGCACATATTTCAATTTGATGACTTGGTTTTCACACATGTGCCTCAAGAAGTGATGCCTTATCTCGATGTGTTTGGTGCGATCATGGAACTCGGGGTTTCGGGCAACGGATATTGCAGATTGATTGTCCATGCAGAGGGTTGTTGGTGAGTCGCTTTTCTGGTGGATCTCAGCTAGTAACCGACGTAACCAGACAGCTTCTTTTGCAGCATGAGCTCCAGCAATATACTCGGCTTCAGTGCTCAATAGTGTGATGGATGGTTGCTTCTTAGAGCTCCAGCTAATGGCTCCTCCAGCAAGTAGGAAAACAAAACCCGATGTGGACTTCCGATCGTTCACGTCACTGGCCCAGTCAGCATCAACATAGCCGTACAGCTCAGTTCCCTTAGGTGCGTCACGTTTGAAGACAAGCTTCGCGCCGCTTGTAGCTCTAAGGTAATGGAAAGCGCGGTTTAGAGCTTGCTGATGCTCTTCCCCAGGGTTTGCAGCATGCCTCCCAAGCACTGCAATAGTGTATGCTAGGTCAGGATGGGTGCCAAGCATAGGGTACATCAAGGCGCCGATTGCTTGCTGGTACCTTTTGACGTCAACTGTTGGTGAGTCAAGTTTCCTTAGATGCTTGTTTGCGAGGGTGGGGGTGCTAATGGGTCGCACGTCGGATTTGCCAAAACGCATCAAGATTTCTTCGATGTATTTTTCTTGGGAGAGCGCCATCCATCCAGCCTCGTGGTCACACATGATGTGCATCCCAAGAATCCAGGTGATTTCGCCCAGGTCAGTCATCTCATAGGCATTTCCGAGTGCCTCTTTGTCTTCATTGATCTCCTTTAGGTCCTTCGACACCATGGTGATGTCATCAATGTAGAGAGCAATGATAGAGGACTTTGCATTTCTGTGGCGGACAAAAACTGCATGGTTGGCTTCGGTGCATTGGTATCCTATGTTTTCAAGCTTAGCTCTGATGTCTTGATACCAGATGCGGCCGCCTTGCTTTGTTCCATAGACCGCCTTGATAAGTCGGAGTACCATCCCCTCGGGAACGTCAAAACCGGGAGGTGGCTCCATGTAAATTTCTTCCTTTAGTTTGCCATTCAGGTATGCTGACTTCACATCCATTTGGTGAACTTCCAGGTTGTATTCAGTCGCTAGTGCGAGGATTGCACGAAGCAATGCAAACTTTGCCACTGGGGCGAATGTTTCATCATAGTTGACTCCCTCGACTTGAGTGAATCCCTGTGCGATGATACGAGCCTTGTGCCTCAAGACCTCTCCAGTTGGCCCACGCTTCGTGCGGAACACCCATTTGCTGCCAACCACCTTGTGCCCTGTGGGACGTTCGATGACTTTGTACACTCCCATGGCCTTGAATGATCGCATCTCTTCCTGGCAAGCAGCTTCCCATTTGCCGGCGTCAAGTCGTGCCATAGCTTCTTTGAAGGTGCATGGGTCACTTGCTAACTCAGGTTGTGCGATGTTGGCTTGCTCTGTAGGGTTCCCTTTTGTTTTGTAGGAACTAACAGAGTAACAAGGGTCATCGTCGTGGATAGGGGGGCGCGCAGTTCACTTTGGTCGGGTGGTGATAGGCGTTGGTGTCGATGTTGGTGCGGATGTGGGGGTCTCTGTGAGTGCACTTTCTACTTCACTGTCGCTACTTTGCTGAAGTTGGCTAGGGTTTTGCACTGGTGTATTAGGTAGCGGCTCTATAATGTTTTTGTTTTTATTGCCCTCACTGGGCTCTGTATCGTCGAATTCAATGATGACTCTTTCACTGGCTGGCCCCCCTTCATTGAATACGATGTCGCGCGACTCGTAGAAACGGCCCATTGGGCGATGCACTAGACGATAAGCTTTGCGACTCCGAGCATACCCCAAGAATGTGCACAAGATGGACTGCGCACCGAGCTTGGTGCGATACTTTGCTGGGATGTGCACAAATGCTCTGCAGCCGAAAACACGCAAACGGGAAACATCAGGTTTATTGCCACTCCAAGCTTCATCAGGGGTGGAGTCCTCCAGGGCACGGGTGGGTGTGACATTGTGCAGATAAGCTGCGTACTCTAAAGTGTCATACCAGTAAGTGTCAGGCAAATCTGCATCAATGAGCATCGTCCGGACTTTATCAAGAAGCATCCGGTTCATGCGCTCTGCGACTCCATTATGCTGAGGTGTGTCCAGCGTTGTCATTTCGTGTTGGATGCCTTTGTCTTGTAGGAACCTCTGGGCCGCGGTGGCAATGTATTCACCCCCTCCATCCATGTGCAGCACTCTTACTCACTGACCTGTTTCGACTTCTGCACGAGCTGTGACAGAATTCTCCCTGCAACATTACTAATGACTTGACATTGTGTTTCACCGGTGTTTTGGCTTACTGAGGGCCTAACCCCTCCTAATTCTCCTTAGTTCTAGCTCATTCTACTGCACAACCATTTAGATACTACATCATAGTACTAGAACCTTCCATTTACTATGACATAGCTAGATCTACCTGTATTTAAAGCACAGTAAAGTAGAAGAGACAGACTAAGTCTGTTCTCTTGTGTTCAATCAAAGGTGCTTTGGACTTCATCAAATCCTCTCAGTTAGAGCCCCACTTGAACTCTCCAAGATGTGACTTGGAGAGCCTTCATCATCTTGAACTTGTTGCAGGACTTAGAGTCTCTGCCGTCGACCTCGAATCTCACACGCGTGCCCTCTGACTTCATCATGGGCTTGACCAGAACTTGACTTTGCTGTGACCTAGAGCCTTGACTTATCTTGACGCGACTTGGGAGGCTAGCTCCCACACGATCCCCGACACAGTTCCGCACCTAACTGTGACATGAGCTACGAAGCGTTGTAGATGGTGAGTCACTTCGGATTTTTCGTGCAGGCCGGTGACAAAAACTCTTCGGGACTTATCATCCACCCAGGTGACGAAATATTCAAATCCTTGGTGAGATCGTCGCGGCATCTTGCCACAGACGTCCAAGAAGATTTGCCCTAGGACTTGGGTTGATCTGGTCCCAGTTTCCCTCTGGATCTCAGTACGTGTTTGCTTCCCTTTGAGGCACGGTTCGCAGAGGACAGGTGGACTGGTTTTTGAGGTAATGTCCATCCCCTTAACCATCCCCTTTCGCATCATTTGGAGAACAGCATCGACATTTAGATGGCCGAGGCAGCGGTGCCAGGTGTGTAGGTCAGCTTTCGCCACTGAGTGTCTTGCGACCAAAGCTACATCATTATCCTCAGCTCCTTCAACTGGGAAAACATTGACCTGAGCGATCTGGACTCTCTCCGGAGCTACAGTGCGGGCATCCATCGTGTAGAGGTTGCCTTCGAGGTGGCCCTCACAGGTAAGCACTCCAGTCTGACTGTAGATCTGACAGGAGTTCTTGGTAAAATGCACATCGGCTCTGCAACTGGCAAGTTGGGCAACAGATAACAAGTTTCCATGCAGTTCTGGGACATATAGGACATCTTGGAGAATGGCATCACTCCACTTTCCATTTGCCATCATTCAGACATGGATGCAACCGATCCCGGTGCCGAGGATACTGCTGTTGTCGCCTAAGACAATTTTTACTGGATTGGTGAGTGTTTTGAAATTGAAAAACCAGTTCCGATGGGAGCACATGGTATGTGATGCTCCGGAGTCGATGATCCATCGCTGATTGAGATCGATGCGTGATGATAGGGCTTGTAGCACTTTGAACAGGAGTATGGGGCCGTCCCCTTGTGGTGCACTGTCACTGGCAGGTGCCTGGCCTCCAGTAAATGTGACTTTGGCTGTAGTGTTTGGGGGTTTCTGTGTATCATCTCCAGTGCTGCTCGCTTTGGCCTCATTTTCCTTCTCCAGTTTCCAACACTCTTCCACCACATGGCCATGCTTCTTACAGTGAGTGCAGTGTTTCTTTGTCTTCTCCTCTTCTGACTTTTCTTTTCCCTTTTTAGCTGTATTTGCCAAGTGCGCGAAGTAAGTGGTCACTCCAAGGCCCGATTCTTGAACGCGGCATTGTTCATCGAGAATTATTTGTGACTTGACATGCTCAATGGTAAGGGAAGAGGGGTTGGCTGTAGAAAGGATGGTTTTTAGAGTGGATAGGGAGGTTGGGAGTGAGGAGATGATTGCGAAAGTGACGAGCTTGTCATCCAGTGGCAAGCCGATGTTGGATATGGTATGGGCAGCCCTGACAATGGCATTTATCTGGGGCTCGAGTAGTGATTGTCAAGGGTTTTCATACCCACGCGGGTAAGCGCCACGGGTTTTGCCGGGTACAGGTACAGGTATATGGCTCCTAACCCGTGGAAACCCATACCCGCGCGGCAGGTTTGGCGGGTATAGGCGCCGATTATCCATTGACAAGATCAGTGGAATTTCCAAGATAAAACACATCTGCAGCCACAAAAATAAAAGATCTCATCTGATGTATGCTACAGGGTATCTTTAAATATGTTCTAGTATTATCCTACAAAATATCAAAGCAGATCAACAGTGCGATGTAAAATAAAAGTGTTATCAGTGATCTACATTCTTGAAAATCATGATGCATCTGTTTTATTAACGCACGACCAATTCTGCCGGTCTGGCACTATCTAAAATACTCTCTAGACTACTTTAGACTATTCTATAATCTAATTATCAAATTAATTTATTGAAACAAGGCCCGCATGTGTCTACAAGCTGCATGGGGCAGCAACTACATTGCATTGCATGGTGGTCTGACCTCCTTCCTATTAAGGAAGGTTGACTTAAATGCGCAGAATTGTGCATCCAGGGACCAGGACAGTCGTGCTTGTATGAAATGAAACTAGAATAATAAAATAATAATGTAAATAAAAGATCCTTTTAATCTTCTGAACATAAAACAACAATTTTTGAGGAATCTTGAGTAGCCATAAATGAACGCATTGTGTCCAAGTGCTTATCTCCTTGACCGGGATGGCCCGGGCCATTTATCCGAAATGCGCAGAAATGCAAAGATCAGTCACGCTCATATAAAATTGAAACCAGAATAATAAAATAAAATTGGAATAATGAATTATCTTAATCTTATGAACATAAAATAGGAATCTTTGAGGGATCTTGAGTAGCCATAAATGAACATGTTGTGTCTGAGTGCGTATCTCCTTGACCGGGATGGCCCGGGCCGATTGTCCAAAATGCGCGATGCAAGTAAAGAACTTGCACGCGTTTCATTTTATGGGCAACCCAGGTATCAAAACAATTATCCAGGGGTTACCCCTACCAATGTCTATGTGTTCATTAAATTTTTTGCATTCTGTGTGGTTATCTGACAGGCTATTCATCAATGTTCTATAACATCCTATCTAATCATCTCTGTATACTGGATTTTAGTTGTGCTTGTATAAAATTGAAAGCAGAATAATAAAATAATAATGGAATAATGAATTATCTTAATCTTCTGAACATAAAACAAGAGCCATTGAGGGATCTTATGGAGGGAATAGACTATAGATAGGGGGTACCGGTGTTAGTCCAGTACGGCTAGCTGAATTTGCCAGTACAGTTGGCGATAGCACAGAAATCGACCTGAGAGCAGAGCGAGCACAAATAAGAGTAAAAGCGATTGTTAGTTCGCTTTTGTGAGAACTAAGTTGAAGCAGACAGGTGGATAGAAAGGATCAAACTGGATAATTTATTTAAGACAAACTACTAGGGCTTTTATACAATTTAACTATAGGAGTAAATATAGGGGAGATAGCACAGTAAAGTTGAAACTGCAGGCCAAAGATCTGGCTAGAGAATCATACAATGTAAACTACAAGTCAATCAGAATCAAATGCGAGGCAAGGAATGCAAGAAACAGGGGTGCGCGAAAGAAGCGGATCTGTAATGTATAAATGTGTGGGTTTTAGTCGCGCTTGTATAAAATGAGACCGGAATAAAATGAGAATGGAAATATAAAATGCATTAACTCTTCCAAACATAAAACCATAATTTTGAAGTAATCTTGAGTAGCTGCGAATGAACGCGGCGATAATCTTGTGTCCGAGTGCGATCTTGACACTCCTAAGATCCTTCTCCTCTAGCCGGGCCAGTCTGTCCGGAATGCGCAATGCAGCACTCCCCTTCAAGCGCGACAAATCCCAAGGTTTTGAATGTGAGTAGCGACCTTGTACTTGGGAAGCACCTTCGTAAGGATGTTGTTACAATCTCTACCGAGCAACCCCATTTTCTTCCACCTCCCCAACAGCGACCCATCCCTGCCACCTACCTTGCACTTCATGATCACATCCCCGTCCTGGGACCCATCACGTGCCTTGCTCCCTTCCCCGTGACCTGCTTTGGACTTGTTGACTAGTTGTGTACCCATGATTGGCCCTTTATCTCTTATCTTGTTATCTCCTTATCTTTACGCTCGGACACTTACTTAATACCCTATCAGAAGCCCGACTTTACGCCGTCCGCTTCCGTATATTTGGGCCCACCTGACTCCGTTATCTTATCTATAGACACCCGTTCGATTACGTATATAAGTCCGCTGTAGCTACCTTGTAGACCTCAGACTCGACTTATTGAATACATCGGTGTTTGTCTTTCGGACTCTCCCTTGGACCCTTTGACTCGATCATCTCAGTGCTTTTGGCACTTTCTGCTCAACATTGTCACTAGGGAACAGCCCCTTTGACTTTGACTCTCCCACTGAAACTCCAGAGGTCCTATTGACTTCTTATCTGAACACACGAACGAAGCTGTTGCACAAGTTGTGCAGTACGTCTCGCACCGGACGTAACAGATGTCCGTGGTCATGTCTTCTGTGGGACAATACTCGAGTTGAATTTGTTTATCGGTAATGGTTTGGCGAATAAAGTGGAATCGAATGTTGATATGTTTGGTGCGCGCATGGTAGTTGTCGTCTTCTGCAAGTCGAATTGCGGCTTGATTGTCACATAGTAGAGGTGTCGGAGTAAGGGTAATATCGAATAGGGACTTGAGAAGGCGTCGCATCCAAATGCACTCCTTGGCTGCATGAGTTGCGGCCACATATTCGGCTTCTGCAGTGGAAAGTGTAATTAGCTCTTGCTTTCGTGAAGCCCAAGAGACTGCTCCGCCGTCGATGAGGAAGGCGAAGCCGGATATCGCATGGCGGTGTTCTTGTGACGCTCCATCTGCGTCCGTGTATCCAATAAGATCGTGCGCTTGATTACCATAAGTGAGTTTGTATGACTTGGTACCGTTGAGGTAACGAAAGATTCGTTTCACCGCTTGCCAGTGAATTTCGCCTGGGTTTTCAAGGAATTGTGATAGTGTTGATACGGCGAAGGTGATGTCGGGTCGTGTGGCGACAGAGGCGTACATGAGGCTGCCAATAGCCTCGCGGTAAGGTGTTTTCTTCATATGCGCCGCTTCAGTAGCGTCGCTCGGTGCATTGGACTTGTTGTAGTATGCCCCTGAGACGATGGGGGTTGCATACAGTTTTGAATCGCTGAGTGCGAATCTGGCCAGAATGGTGTCGATGTAGGCTGTCTGGGAAAGTGAGATAGTTCGCGCATTACGGTTGCGCAAGATCTTGATGCCCAAGAGCCAATGGACTGGTCCAAGGTCCATGAGGGAGTAGCGGTTATTGAGCTTGTGCTTGTATTCGGTAATAAATGTTTTGCAGCTGCCTGTGATAACGCAATCGTCAACGTGGATTGCTAGGATAGTCAGGTGTCCTCTGCTGCGAGTGGAAAACACTCCGGGGTCGGCTTCATTGACGCGGAAGCCGAGATCGTTGAGAGCGCGGTACAGTGTGTTGTACCACTTGCGTCCGGCCTGCTTCAGGCCATAAAGGGACTTGTGTAAATGTTTGACGGACTCCCCTTGAGTGTCGTAACCGGGGGGTGATTGCATGTAGATGTCTTCGTTGTCGTCGAGCTCGCCGTTTAGATAAGCCCCGTTGAAGTCGAAGCTGTCGATCTCCCAGTCGTGTCGAGCGGCCAAGGTGAGGATAGTGCGAAGGCTTGCTAGCCTGGCAACGGGGGAAAAGGTGTCAAAATAATCCACCCCAAACCTCTGGGTGAATCCGCGAGCTACGAGTCACGCCTTGTACTTCTCGATGGTGCCGTCTGATTTCCGCTTGATGCGGAAAACCCATTTGCTGCCAACGATGTTCTTGCCAGCGGGGCACGGGACTGTAGACCAAGTTCCGGCCTTCTCAAGTGTGTCAATCTCGCGATCCATGGCTTCCTGCCATTTCGGCCAATCTTGCTGGGATTGCGCATCTGAGAGTGTCTTCGGGTCGCCTTCTATATCGTTGATGGCGGCCTCCATAGCATCTTCGCAATCTGCGGAGTAAGCGAACTCGGGGGTTACAGCACTAGAGGCGCTGTATCTGGGCCAGTCAGGATGGTAGTACCGGCGTGCCTTTTCACTGCCAGTACTCGGGTCCTCTTGTTCTTCGTAAGGCGATGCTTCGCCTCTAAGCTTTCTGGTGATGTAGTATGATGGTTTTGAGGTGCGCGTTGACCTGCGTGTTGGTTCGGGTGCTGGTTCTTTGCTCTTGCCTTTGTCCCTCGGAGGTGGCGCCGGAGTCGGGGAGGGCGTATAGTAATCTTGTGCCTCTTCATCAGGCATTTCTTCTTCGCCGCTTTCTGTAGCGTATGGTGGTTGCGGCCTTGAGGGGACTGAGGGACAGAAGGTAGAGGGGAAGTGGTGGGTAGGAGAGGTGCCTTTTCGGAAGGCATTCCTCCTGGCGGGGAAGGTGTGGAGGCTCGCATGGTTGTTCTGGACAATGGCGTAGATGGCGTTGGGGGTGGTGCTGGAGCAGGAGGTGGTGGTGCCGGGGCTTGTACTTGCTGTGATGCAATAAAGCGCGGCACTTTGCTGTAGACCGTAACGTTAGGGTCTATAAACTTGACATTCCGCTCAACCGAGACGGAATTCTTGTGCGGCCAATAAATTCTGTGGGCATGAGTGCTATCAGCATCGTATCCGACCCAGTGTGCTTCGATGCCGCGTGCGTCTAGTTTTGAGCCTGCATCGGAGTGGACCCAAACGCGTTGTCCCCATTCTGGAACATTTGATAGATTTGGCTTGCTGCCATAGAGTTTCTCGAAGGGAGTTGTCGTGCCAAGAGCCCTAGTAGAAGTGCGGTTCTTAAGCCAAACCGCGTGAAAGAGTGCCTCGCCCCAAAGATACTTGGGCAGGCCAGAGTGATGAAGGAAAGCCCGCACGCGCTCGAGGAGTCTGTGGTTCAGAGATTCTGCGACTCCGTTGTGCTGCGGGGTGTCGTGGGTTGTGAGACGTCGTTCTGTGCCTTGTTGTTGCAAGAGTTTGGTGAATTCTGATCCGGTGAATTTGCCACTGCGATCAGATCTGAGAGCCTTGATAGTCGCTCCATGTTGTGTCTGCGCCCAAGCTGCAAAGGCACGGTAAGCTGGAAGAGTTTCGTCCTTGGTGCGCAAGACGTTGATTCGCGTGAAGCGAGTATGATCATCTGTAAAAGTTACATAATATCTTCATCCTCCAAGGCTGGCTATAGGAGAGGGTCCCCAGAGGTCGGAGTGGACTTCAGCTCCAAAGTTCTTCGCAGGAGGAGCAACTCGCTCGCTCCTGATTGCCTTGCGAGTCATTTTTGCATACTCGCATGAATCACAGATAATCGGAGATCCGTCGTCGATGAGTTTGACGCCTTCGATCGCATTGCTGCGGATGAGGCCTCAGATGGAGTCGGCCGAGATGTGGCCAAGACGCCGGTGCATGGTGTGAATGTTGACTTGTTCTGCTGCGCTCGCAGCAACAGTAGAGAAAATGGCGGAAGAGGCGTGTTCGACCTTGTACAGGCCATTGGTGCTTGTCGGGATGGTGCCGATAACTTTGCCCGACTTGTTCGTGATTTTGCATGCGTCCTTGGTAAAAGAGACTGAAGAGCCGGCAGCGGCAATCCGGGCGATCGAGATAATGGTGAATGCCATTTCTGGCGTGTGCAGCACGTCGCGAAGGAGAACCGGGGTAGTGGCATTGCCGTTTGGAACTTCGATCTGCAGATCGCCGGCGCCTATCGCATAGAAAATACAATTGTTAGCTGCTAAGATAGGACGCGGGGTAATGGTGCGATAATTGGTGAATTTCCCTCGATAGGGAGACATATGTCTTGATGCTCCTGAGTCGTATAACTCGACCTCAACTTCTGAGCGTTTGACTTGACTTTCGGCGTTGTAAGCCATTTGCGGCGTAAAATCGGTGTCATCGATTTCTTCAATGGCGGCCCATGCTTCAATGTCCGCATTGGATAAACTTGCGCTCTCCACAGCCTTGTGGTTGTTGCGCCCTCTGGAGTTGTTAGCTTGTCCTGGCGCCTGCAACTGCAACTGGTTACTGCCTGCTAACATCCGGCACTCAGACTTGTAGTGCCCTTTCTTCTTGCAATAGAAACATTCAATATTGCGCTTGTCCTTCTTCTTCGACGCGTTTGCTGCGAGTGCTTCTTCTGGGCCAGTCTTGCCCTTGCCATTCTTGATAACGCGTCGATCGTACTCATCGGTTGCCAAGCCGATGACGCCATCCGGGGTGATAGCGGCAGTGGTGAAATGCCCTATTGAACTGATGGTGTTTTTAGTGTTTTCATATGAAGCGGGGAGGGAGTTGATGAGAATGGCGTAGTATTCTTGATCACTGAGAGTCTTCCCGTTGGCTGATAGATCCTCCCGCATAGAGTGCATCCTGGTGAAGTGCGTGCGAATGTCCTCGGTTTCATCGTATGTCGCGTTCTTCAGCTTGTTGCTCATCTCGATCAGTACCAACTCTGATCGCATCTGGTAAATCTTCTTCACAGCATCCCATACCTCCATGGCAGTTGTATTGACTTTGACTCGATTGAATATGTGGTCGGGAACTGTAACTGCGATCAGTTGCTTGAAGGCAGATTCTTCTACTCTCCAGCGGCGCTCCAGAGTCATGCCATTGACAACACCAGCTTGAGTGTAGGAAGCGGGAACGTTGGTATGGGTAAGATGTTCGTCCCATTGATTTGCGTCGAATGTCCAAAGCATCTTGTCTCGGTACGTGACCCAGTTCAAGCCATCCACAGCTAACTTGATGATGTTGGTGCATAAATCGATGCTCATATCAGCGAAAGTGATAAGTCGATAACGGGTAGATTAAGGATACGTGCTTTAGAAAATTCGGCTAATTTCTTGATTTAATTTGCAACTCCAGGGCCCATAACCTGGAGGGAATAGACTATAGATAGGGGGTACCGGTGTTAGTCCGGTACAGCTAGCTGAATTTGCCAGTACGGTTGGCGATAGCACAGAAATCGACCTGAGAGCAGAGCGAGCGCAAATAAGAGTAAAAGCGATTGTTAGTTCGCTTTTGTGAGAACTAAGTTGAAGCAGACAGGTGGATAGAAAGGATCAAACTGGATAATTTATTTAAGACAAACTACTAGGGCTTTTATACAATTTAACTATAGGAGTAAATATAGGGGAGATAGCACAGTAAAGTTGAAACTGCAGGCCAAAGATCTGGCTAGAGAATCATACAATGTAAACTACAAGTCAATCAGAATCAAATGCAAGGCAAGGAATGCAAGAAACAGTGGCGCGCGAAAGAAGTGGATCTGTAATGTATAAATGTGTGGGTTTTAGTCGCGCTTGTATAAAATGAGACCGGAATAAAATGAGAATGGAAATATAAAATGCATTAACTCTTCCGAACATAAAACCATAATTTTGAAGTAATCTTGAGTAGCCGCGAATGAACGTGGCGATAATCTTGTGTCCGAGTGCGATCTTGACACTCCTAAGATCCTTCTCCTCTAGCCAGGCCGGTCTGTCCGGAATGCGCAATGCAGCATCTTAAGCAGCCACAAATAAACGCGTTGTGTATCTTCTTGGTCTGGGAAGGCCCGGGCCAGTTATCCGAAATGCACAATGCAAGTAAAGAACTTGCACGTGTTTTCACGGGTGACCCGCGGGTAACCCGCAGGTTACCCGTACCCGTAGTGATGGGTACAGGTACAGGTATGGGTACCAACGAGGATACCCCAGGGTTACCCCTGCCAATCACTAATTAAATCTTGTCATTTGTTTGCTACAGATGTATTTTATCATTACATTTCTGCTGATCTTGTCAATGACTGATGGCCACTTATATAGTGATTGGCAGGGGTAACCCTGGGGTATCCTCATTGGTACCCGTACCCGTACCCGTACCCGTCACTACGGGTACGGGTAACCCGCGGGTTACCCGCGGGTCACCCGTGAAAACGCGTGCAAGTTCTTTACTTGCATCGCGCATTTCGGATACCTGGCCCGGGCCTTCCCGGACCAAGAAGATACACAACGCGTTCATTTGTGGCTGCTTAAGATCCCTCAATGACTCTTATTTTATGTTCAGAAGATTAAGATAATTCATTATTCCATTTTTATTTTATTATTCTGCTTTCAATTTTATACAAGCACAACTAAAATACAGTATACAGAGATGATTAGATAGGATGTTATAGAACATTGATGAAAAGCCTGTCAGATAACCACACAGAATGCAAAATAATTTGATGAACACATAGCAATTTGCAGGGGTAACCCCTGGATAATTGTTTTGATACCTGGGTTACCCATGAAATGAAACGCGTGCAAGTTCTTTACTTGCATTGCGCATTTCAGACATCCGGCCCGGGACATCCCAGTCAAGGAGATACGCACTTGGACACAATGCGTTCATTTATGGCTACTCAAGATCCCTCAAAGATTCCTATTTTATGTTCATAAGATTAAGATAATTTATTATTCCATTTTTATTTTATTATTCTGCTTTCAATTTTATACGAGCGTGACTGTTCTTTGCATTTCTGCGCATTTCGGATAAATGGCCTGGGCCATCCCGGTCAAGGAGATAAGCACTTGGACACAACGCGTTCATTTATGGCTACTCAAGATCCCTCAAATATTGTTGGTTTATGTTCAGAAGATTAAAAGGATCCTTTATTTACATTACTATTTTATTATTCTGCTTTCATTTCATACGAGCGCGACTGTCCTGGTGCGTTTAAGTCAACCTTCCTTAATAGGAAGGAGGTCAGACCACCATGCGATGCAATGTAGTCACTGCCCCATGCAGCTTGTAGATACACGCGGGCCTTGTTTCAGTAAACTAATTTAATGATTTGATTATATTATAGTCTAAAGTAGTCTAGAGAGTATTTTAGATAGTGCCAGACCGGCAGAATTGGTCGTGCGTTGATAAAACAGGTGCATCATGATTTTCAAGAAGTGGATCACTGATAACACTTTTATTTTACATCGCACCGTTGATCTGCTTTGATATTTCATATGATAATACTAGAACATATTTAAAAATACCCTATAGCATACATCAGACGAGATCTTTTATTTTTGTGGCTGCAGATGTGTTTTATCTTAGAATTTCTACTGATCTTGTCAATGCATGATTGGCGCCTATACCCGCCAAACCCGCCGCACGGGTACGGGTTTCCACGGGTTGGGAGCCGTATACCCGTACCCGTACCCGGCAAAACCCGTGGCGCTTACCCGTGCGGGTATGAAAACCCTTGACAATCACTACACTTATACCTGCCAAACCTGCTGCATGGGTATGGGTTTCTGGTGGGTTGGGAGTTGTATACCTGTACCTGTACCCATCAAAACCCATGGCACTTACCCACATGGGTATGAAAACCCTTGCTGATCCCTAGTTCCATCCATTGCTGAGCTGAGTGTTGAGGAAGAGCTGAGCTACACCTTGCTTGTGTCAGTGTCAGAGTGTCATGTCAGAAACTTTAATCTAAAAGTAGATGGATGTGGGAAATTTGAAGGTTTGAGGGAGAAGGTCTTGACAAACACTTTAGCTTGATAACCATAATCTTGCTCATAGGCCACTCATGCGCCTCTCACCAAGAGAGCATGAAAAACTTGCCCTCCATCAGGTAAGCTGACACCCAGTCTACCTCAGCTCCCTCACCACTAATTGATATCACCCCTCAGCTTGGCTTTCTTGCCCAGAAACGTCTTGCGAGAGGTCTTCGCCTAAATCAGGCTGAAGCAACTGCTCTTATTGCCTCTCAACTTCAGGAACGCATACGTGATGGAGTCTATTCTGTTGCACATCTCATGCAACATGGAAAGAACCTCTTAGGAAGGCGCCATGTCCTACCTTCAGTCCCTTCTCTCCTGCATGAAATTCAAGTGGAAGGCACATTCCCTGATGGGTAGCGTATGTTCTATCATTTTTGTTTGTTATCTGATCATCCCGAAAGTGTCTTTTTGGTCACTGTTCATGACCCAATCGCATCTGAAAATGGCGATCTGGCGGCTGCCCTCTCAGGATCCTTCTTGCCCATCCCATCTAACGATAACTTCCCAGTGCAGGATTCGTCGCTCTATTTTCAAGAGAAGCTCCCTGGTGCAGTCATTGTTTGTAAAGGGAACATTCTCATCAACAAAGGTCGTGAACGCATTCGTTTGCGCGTCACAAACACCGGCGACCGACCCGTGCAGGTCGGTATACACCAGCGTAATTCGAGCATGATATTTACCAATTACAGATCGGCTCGCATTATCACTTCATTGAGACGAATGCAGCCCTGACTTTTGATCGCAGCCGCGCGTACGGAAAGCGCCTTGACATTCCAGCTGGTACAGCCGTCCGCTTTGAGCCAGGCGACACCAAAACTGTCACGCTCTGCGCGATCGGAGGTGCCCAAATCATCTCTGGCGGCAACTCGCTCGCATCTGGTCCTCTCAGCCATTCTCGGCCGGATGTGATCCTCTCGAATCTATTACAACGTGGCTTTTTATCAGCACCTGAGCTAGGTGCACTAGAAGTACATGAAGACACTTCGATCACCCGCAAGGCATACGCGGCGATGTTCGGACCGACTACTGGAGATCGCGTACGACTCGGGGACACCGAACTTTGGATAGAGGTAGAGCGCGATGAGGTGAGCCGAAATCTTGTCTCATGACGTGCCTCAACACCATCCAGGCGGTATATGGTGACGAGGTCAAGTTCGGCGGAGGTCAGTTTCACAACACCTCCTCTGAGCATCTCCAGTGTATCTTACCGGTGAGCAGGTAAATCCATTCGTGAAGGCATGGGACAAGCAACGAATCGCCCGGCTTTGGAGGCGCTTGACCTTGTTATCACAAATGCTCTAATCGTTGACTGGTCAGGGATCTACAAAGTATGAGTTCCGTCTTTTGACCTAGCATTGATTAAAACCGTGTTTAGGCAGATATCGGTGTCAAGAATGGTACTATCGTAGGTCTCGGAAAAGCGGGAAATCCAGATGTCATGGATGGCGTTCATCCATCTCTCATCATTGGATCAAGCACCGAAGTGATTGCGGGCGAGAAGCTTATTGTTACTGCTGGTGCAGTTGATGCGCACGTTCACTACATTTCGCCAACGCAGGTCATCGAAGCACTCGCTTCGGGCACAACAACTATGATCGGTGGAGGAACTGGTCCTAGCGCTGGCACGAATGCGACAACGTGTACTCCAAGCCCATTTTACATGCGTCATATGTTGGCGGCTACAGATACTCTCCCGATGAACTTTGGTTTTACTGGGAAAGGAAATGATGCAGGGCCCTCTGCCCTTGAAGACATCATCAAGGCTGGTGCCGCAGGCTTGAAACTCCATGAAGATTGGGGTTCCACCCCAGCGGCTATTATTAATTGCCTGAACGTTGGAGATGCCTATGACGTCCAGGTTTGTGATCATCGTGTGCCACAGCACTGCCATGTACTCAGCGACATGTTAGGTAAATATACACACCGATACACTGAATGAATCCGGATTTGTAGAGAGTGAGCCCCACAGACCAGCCGCCACATCTTTACTGATTCCACTACAGCTACAATTGCCGCGTTCGGAGATCGTACCATACATACGTATCATACCGAAGGAGCAGGTTGTATATCTGTAGTTCTCTCCTATCCACGGTCGTTAATTCTTCTTCAGGCGGTGGGCACGCCCCAGACATCATCACCGTTTGCGGCCTCGATAATGTTTTGCCTTCCTCCACAAACCCGACGCGACCCTATACGAACAATACTCTCGATGAACATTTGGATGTATGAAATTATCATCATGACAGCCTTCGACCTTCCTAACCACAGAGCCAGATGCTCATGGTGTGCCATCACCTGGATAAATCAATTGCGGAGGACTTGGCTTTCGCAGAATCACGTATTCGAGCTGAGACGGTCGCAGCCGAGGACGTGCTCCATGACTCAGGTGCGATCTCAATGATCAGCTCGGACTCCCAGGCTATGGGCCGCGTTGGTGAGGTAGTAAGTCGCACTTGGCGAACAGCAAGCAAGATGCGTGCCTTCCGCGGCCCCCTCACTTCATTGGGTGACTTTGATGGTCACGACAATGCACGCGTCAAGCGATACATTGCAAAATACACCATCAATCCGTAAGTAGCCGTTTTTATTCTGCAGAAGTTGTTTGTGGAGAGTGCCCACCCTTTCGCAGTGCGATCACCCATGGAATCTCGCACTTGGTCGGGCAGATTGCGGTTGGAGCATTAGCCGACCTCGTTCTTTGGAAGCCGGAGAACTTTGGTGCTAAACCTGAGATGGTGCTCAAATCTGGTGTTATTGCTTGGGCACAGGTACGGATTGGAAGCGTAGCGCCATTCAACACTCTTACCTTCCCTTCTTAGATGGGGGATGCGAATGCGTCTATTCCTACTGTCCAGCCCTTCTTCGGCAGGCCCATGTGGGGCGCTCACCCTGCTTCAGCGGCACGCAACTCGGTCAGCTTCGTTTCAAAGGCATCCATCGACTCTGGGATTATCGTTAGCTATGGGTTGAAAAAGCGTGTGGAAGCGGTGCGTGGCTGTCGCCACATTCGCAAGAGCGACATGAAATGGAACGACTCCACGCCACGAGTGACAGTTGATCCGGAGACCTACGAAGTTCGCGCCGATGGCGAGCTTGCGGATATTGCACCTGCAGAAATCCTACCTCTCACGAGGGTCTACAATGTATTTTGATATATAAAAGCTCTAAAAAAGGCAGATTGCCCATGTAGGATTAGTCACAGGAGAATGGAAATCGAATTGTGTTTGTGTTTGTTCTTCATCTGACAAGTGACCATCTGACCATTAGCTTGCGCGGATGAGTGCATCCTCCCATTCGGATGTTGCCAATAGAGTGACATTACTCGACCCGAACACAGGGAATTCGGGCCATGAGAATCAATATTTTATCGTATATACAAAGAACCCCTCCATTGCCTTGCCCCTACCAAGGCATCTAGCCAGCTCTTCATGCAAGCATTTTGCTCGTTTCCGTCGTGGGTCGTGGATTTACGTCGTGAGGCCATGTCTCATTTTTCTACGCAGTCGCCATCAATGAACTATTGCCATTGTGCTGCGGGCATTGTTGGTGCGCGTGGCATCAACCTCACATTTGCCATACTTCCCGAGGGAGTGTGGTTCCAAACGCAACGGAGACGAGTGAGATAGCCAAAAGTACCACATATACCATCTCACCACCCAAGTACCCTTCTGCCAGTGACAAAGAGAAAAGTGATGCAGTGGCTGCGGGACCGATTGCCCGCATGATGGAGACTAGTAGCTGTGCGAGCCCATTGGTCGCACCTAAAGATGCACGATTGGGGGATGCCGCAGATATGTAGAGGAAGATGCAACCTGGGGAACCAAAAAAATCCGATCAACTGAACATCTTCTTGACGCTGGCGACAATCATAACCTACCATAAGCTAAACTAAGGCCAAGAGAAGATACGACTTGGAGGGCCACAGCCAAGTATACAACCAAACCAACACCGTGAGCACGCGCCAAGGCGTTCATGACGGGAAAGAGTGCAAACATGGGGATCGCACAAAGCATTCCACCGACAAAAATCTTCTTTGTACCCCAGAGCGCGTGCGCGCGCGCGAAGCACGTAACTTGAAATACCCCATTGAGTATGCCAAAGCTGGCTAGGATTTTTCCGATCGCTGGTGGAGCGAGTCCGAGGCCACCGCTATCGATGGGCGTGCTAAAGAACAAAGGCTGAATTGCGCGATATGCGATGTCGACCAGCGAAAGGGTTCCGTAGTTGATCACAGAGACCAGTACCCGCCGTGTCATCAACCGGCGTAACGGATACGGCTTTTCGGCATCATCTAATTCCGACACACTGCTGGACTGTGGGGGTCGTGACCCATTTTTCAAAAGGCTACGAAACGTGATTGGGGACGGAACAGTCTGAACCAGAAGGTTGTAGGTTGAAAAGGAAGAAAAACAACAACCACCCTCACCTCCTGCAGAAACGAAAGGGTAAAGACCCACGCAAACGCCGAGAATGTTGCAGCAACTGCGCAGGGAAGGAAGTAGGGGTACTTCTTCAAGAATCCAGAGTTACCGAAAGTGTTCGGGAAACGATCCGCGGGGCGTGACAAAGATCCTCCAATCGTTGGACTATAAGCTATCGTTGGTGTTGCTAGCCAAGCAAAGCTACATCCCACTCACCCAAGAGCACCACCGGCGGACCAGGAGATCGGCATATACGCATAAACCTGAGGAAGACTTGCGGGATCAGTGATCTCCGCAAGGATGCTCTTTATGACACCGATGTTGCCGTTAAGGGCTCCATTCAGACTCCGGCTGGGAGGAGTCAGAGAGGGATGAAAGTATGATATGCGAAGGACATGCCTTAGAACTGCGCCCCAATAGGTTGTTGAGAGCCCAAAACTATACATCGATAGAGACAGGCCGAAGAGTCCTGTGAGGATGATGGGTTTGCGACCAACGATATCAGAGAGCCTACTCCAGTGTAGGACAGTAAGAGCTTGAGTAGCAAAAAATATAGATTGCTAGACAAGGCGTGTGTAAGGAGTAAAGTAGGTGAAGAGTGAGATTTAAGAAACACACCATGAGGCCAACATAATATCCTACGCGGGACTCATCCCCATGCGTTATCCCCAGATTACGAACAAGCTGCAGGGAAATGGTTAAGATATCTTTTTTGAGTTTGAAAAAAGTACCTCTGGTGTGAAAGGGTATATGACTTGAGCTGTAAGTGGTTCTGCGAGCTGGAGAACAAGCAAAATCCAGATTTGACCCCACGGAACAGGCTTGGACGGCTTTTTCAGTGCCGGTTCCGGTGGGAGGAGGGGAGTCTCTTCATCGTAATTATCGTTATGGGTCCTTGTGGGCATGGAAAGGAGCAATCAAGAGAGTAAGTAGATCGCTGAACTTGAACGACACCCACGAACTCGTTGCAAACTAATGAAATGAATGAATGAATTAAGTCGAATTCGAGCTCGTAGCTCGTATTTATGCTGTTCGTATATTTTGCGATCGGCCTTTGAAGGCCGAGCCGAAAGAACCACTGCCAACAACTAAACCTTACTTTATTGCGCAATCAATGATGAGCTGAGCTCATCCTCATCCTCATCCTCATCCTCATCCTCTCATTTGAACCACTATTCCAATAGATGTGCCTCCAATGAGTTTGACGTTCTCTCGTTCTCTCCGGGGGCAAATGGGGCCAACTTGATCCATCCTCCGTAGGCATGAACTCGAGTCAATCTCAAAGAAGCCATACATTTAGGATGGATGATGATCCGGAGCAAGTCTAATTGTGGGTGGATGGGCACCAAAAGTGTTTCAGAGTAAGCCTTAGACCGCGTTCTGTAATTGGCGAGCTGGCGCAATGGTAGCGTGCTAGTTTCCGGCGCTAGCGGTTCTGGGTTCGAGTCCCAGGCTCGTCGATTCTTGTTGTTTTTTTTTCTTTTTCTTTTTCTTGCAACTGCTGCGAATTCCTAGCTGTAGCTATATAGAGATTCATGCATTGTATATATTATATATACAAGAAAGGAATTGAAATTCAGTCTAGACTAGACAACAGGAATGGAATGATGTGATGTGATGTGACACTATCCATGCTTATATAATTTGCAGGCGCCCTTCGTGGCCACGCGCACGCGCGAACAGACTGCCTTTACCATGGCTTTTTACCCTGGTGCGAGTTCCACATCTGCAAACGTCTCCTCAACAGCGGAAAAGGATGTCGAGGTTACCGACTCTCCCCCCGATTCCATATCTTCTCTTTCTTTCTGCCCCGTAGCGGATTTTCTTGCAGTAGGATGCTGGGACAATAATGTGAGCCTTATCGGCCTTTCTTTACTCACATGTCTTCTATAACCTCACGGCTCTGTAGGTGCGGATCTATGAAGTAGGGGCGAATGGCCAGACGCAAGGGAAAGCAATGTATGGGCACCAAGCCCTGTGCTTTCAGTTTGCTGGAATAAGGTAAGCACACCCCTCAAAAGTTGCCTTGGGTTCCTCGTGACCATGTTTTGTAGGAGGGAAGCAAGGTCATATCTGGCGGTGGTGACAACGCTGCGCGTCTCTATGACATTCAAACCGGGCAATCCCAGCAGGTCGCTCAGCATGACGCGCCAGTCAAGGTCGTCAAATGGCTCGAGACACCACAAGGCAGCATTCTTGTCACCGGTTCGTGGGATAAAACAATCAAGGTAGCCCCTGTTTAGTTCTCCAGTCAACCAACCTCACACATTCATACATTCTTTAGTATTGGGATATGCGCACGGCGAACCCAGTGTCAACAGTGCAGCTTCTCGAACGCTGCTACACACTCGATGTCTCGTACCCGCTCATGGTTGTCGGAACCGCAGAGCGCCATGTCCAAATATTTAATCTCACCAATCCTACGACCCCGTACAAGGTATGCCTACCCGACCCTCTTTTATGTTCTGTGTTCTGTAAGGGCTGAGCCCGCCCAAGACAATGCCGTCGCCTTTAAAATGGCAAACGCGCGTGATATCCTGTTTCCCTAATAGTACCGGCTTTGCTATGGGTAGCGTCGAAGGTCGCGTGGCGATCCAGTAAGCTCACTCAATTAAGCTCACTCATGCGACTTTATTCACGTTGCCTACCTTCCGCAGATATGTCGACGAGAAAGACTCGCAGTGCGCACCATTCACATCGTCGCACCCACTCGAGTTGGGGCTAAGTTGTAATTATATACAGGAATAACTTTTCTTTTAAGTGTCACCGGCGCGACCAATCGCCCGCCTCGAAAGATCAGTCCCTTGTTTATGCCGTGAACGACATCAATTTCCATCCCATCCATGGCACATTTTCAACCTGTGGTAAGCCCTTCTACCCTCTATCCCCCTCCCCGAATCCTTCTAACACCTGCGTACCCCAGGCTCGGACGGTACGATCAACTTTTGGGACAAAGATTCGCGCACACGATTGAAAAGTATTTAGTTTTTCTCATGCCTGGCGGTGCATTTTTCGTTGATGATCTGCGCAATACAGCCTTCGACCCATGTCCCGGTCCGGTTCGTCGTCCGCGTTTAATCGCTCGGGGACGATCTTTGCGTACACTGTATCGTACGACTGGTCAAAGGGTCATTCGGGAAATACGCCTGGACACCCGAACAAAATCATGCTGCACGCAATCAAGGACGATGAAGTGAAGAAGCGAGCACAGAAGCGGTAACGAGCCGCGCTGCTCCAATACTTATGCCCTTCATGTTTCGTCTTGCATTCTAAACTGCCCTTACATGTATGATATGGGTGCCTTGTTGCGTTGTCGTTTCCTTTGACATCTTGTTTTATGTTATGCTACAACAGATCTACCCGAACGGCGAGCTCCACCACTGATTGCTTTGGTTACGAGTTGATGGTTGGTCTCACCGGTCCAATCGCAGTACGATACATACATCCCCCCGCGACTCTCAGATTAGTAGAGTAGTAGATACGCGCACTTAGGACAAAAACATTGAACACAAATCGCCTATTCTGCCTTGCCGAGTACTTTCTTTTTTGCTTCTTTTGCAGCAAGTACTTCGAGTAGTGGATCGAGGTCAGAAGCCGGCTGGCGATAGGAACCGCCCCATCTATCTGCCCAAGTGAAGTATTGTCCGTAATTCACGGTGAAATAAAGGTGATGTAGAGTGTGATGCGCCGGCCCATTGATGACGTTCTCGAGAGCATGACCAGTGATCATGTCCGAGTCATGAATCTATTAGCTCGGGTTAACATTGGATTGCGATCATGGAAAGCGAAAACGTACGAGAATGCTCCAGAAGTTTACAAATACGAAGAGGCCAAGGTAGACCCAACGCTGTAACGGGAAGAGAAAGATGAAGAGATGGTAAGGGACGGATTGAAGGTAGCCGTCGAGAGGATGGAATGCGTGCGAAGCGAAGGGCGTGGGAACTGCAAACGGTGGTCAGAGTAAAGGCCGAGTGGGAAAACGCAAGGACGCACTGAGCCATTTGTGATGCGGTTTGTGAACGAACTTGTAAATCAGGGGATGGTGTAGTGTGCGATGCACCCAATAGATACCATAGTCAGTGAAAACCAAGAAGCTTCAAATCTCGGGTTAGAGAAAAAATACGAGACGGGGGAACGTGAAAAGATGTGACTTACAAAGGTATTGAAAATATGAGATAGGCAAGACCATACTCATTTGGATTATCATACAATTTGGAATAACCACGGACTTCGGCTTGGAACCAGGGGAGAGTAAGGAGGGTCATGCCAGGGAAGGCGCGGAGACTGCATTGGATTTCGAGCTTGACCTGGTTTTTGAGAAAGCGTGGATGGTTCATCATCTCATGATTGAAAATGTACTTATAGGAGAGGCCGGCGAAGATGAAGTAAAGGAAAACGATGCCAATCAAGGTGATTACTGAAAGAGAGAGAAGTTGACGGGGAATGTAGTCACGAGGCCATGCAGATATGGGTGTTAGAAAGGAAGTATCGATATCGTTGTTGGATGGTAACGGGGGATGTGGCAAGAGAGAGACGAGGTGGTGATGCCAGTGCCAGGTTGTTGCCTGCTGCTCGGAAATGGGTAATACAATCGATGTGACGCTCGATTGGGAAATGTTGGCATTAGGAGGAGAAGGAGAAGGGGATATGAAAACTGAAGCTGGGACCATTAAAGCCCACGCCTTGTCAAGGAGGTAATCATCTGCGAGGCTCAGTACAGGTCCATATTCACGACGACGACGACGACGATGACGACGGACGACGGACGAAATTCAAGGGTTCAGGATCAACTGGCACCACTGGCATTTATTTATTTATTTAAAAAATAATAATAAAAAGTCAGACCACACCAACATATCATTATCTCATCATCACCCTCATCACCCCCCATCATCGTAAGACTACGACTCCAGCCAAAAGGATGGGTGCTGTACTGAACCTCCACAACAACGAAAACCCTTTGAATTATGGTTAGGCACTCAGGCGGTTGAAAACCGGACGGACAATGACAATTGTGCTCTTAATTATCTCGCTTGCGTGCTACTCATAATGTCTTTCGGTGAGGTCCTTATTGTTCCAATTCCGTCTTGTTCCCGCGTGACTAACCCTTCATCTATTGATTCTCTGCAACTAGTCGTCGTCGTCGTGTGTCAAGTGTGAAGAACAAAAGCAAAACACGCAGCTGTTAGAATGGTTTCCGTGTGGCTGCGGTCAACCTTTCATCCTACTGGTTGCTATAAAGCCTCGCAGATAAAAGGATGCAGCCTCACCTCTCTCTGGCCTCCGTCCCCTCGAACTCACCCCGGATTCATTATTGATTACCACAGGCTGGTCCTTTCTTTCAACTTTCTCTCGCATAACACACCATCGTCCTGGACCGACGTAATGCAGCTCACACCTTCCTTCTTCCTGCTTCTGGGAAGCCTTTTCATCATGATATCTCCGCGAGTCAATGCTATTCCGTTGACTCGTGAGCAGACTGGCATTGTCACTCTGCCCTCAAGCGTTCTCCCATACAACGCGACCTCCACCCTCAAATGGTTAGTGATCCACCTCCAACTCAGATGGTCTTACAACCTTCCCACCGATAGCTCCTTCAAAACACATCAATCGCTCCCACCGACGTCTCGCCCGCATGACGGGCCGCAAAGGGCCCTCTGCGGAAGTGCTTGAACAACTTGCTGTCCGTGAGACCCACATCGTCAGTCGCAGCCCATCCCGTATCGGTTATCCTGTGGTCAAGCTCGGAAACTCCCAGGATCCAAGCGCGGCCGCCACGTGAGCATTGTCACATTCCGTTTTAATTTAATCTTTCGTTTTAACGTTATTGTTCTCACTTGACATACTCCTAGCGGGAAGGATCCTGGGAAGACACCATCTTGCTTGCTACCGACAAGGAGGGTGGCAACCTAGGATTCAGCCCTATTAATGCGCAAGCTCTAGCAGATAACGCTCTCACTCCCGCCAACACGCCCTCAACCCTTAATTCTCTTGGGCTTGACATCGAAGCGAACGATGTGGGGTTTATCGCCACTGTTCAAATGGGCACTCCTCCGCGTGATTTCAGGTTACTGATGGATTCTGGCTCTGCTGACCTTTGGGTTGGTTCGGAGGGGTGTGTATCCGAAAACGGAACAGACTGTGTAAGTTCTTCTTTGGACTTATTTTCACTTGCCACTCGTCTTACCCCGTGATATAGGGTAATCACGTATTTCTAGGACCACAATCGTCATCGTCCTTTGTGGATGCACAAAAGACTTTCCAAGTAACCTATGGTTCGGGAGCCGTGGCAGGAGACATCGTTACAGACGACCTCATCATCGCAGGATTACGACTACCTGGCCATACGTTCGGAGTAGCCACTCAAGAAAGCAACGATTTTTCATCTTCCCAAACGATGTTCGATGGCATCATGGGCCTCGCTCAAAGCACACTTTCGGAGCAACAAACACTCACACCAGTCGAGGCACTCGCGAAGGCAGGGCTGATTAAAGAGCCTATCACCTCTTTCAAGATTCCTCGTCTCGCCGACCAAAAGAATGATGGTGAGGTCACATTCGGAGGGCTAGACACGAGCAAATTTGACCAAACGACCCTGGTCACGATTGAGAATGTGAACGCTGCGGGCTTCTGGGAAGGAGCGATCGACTCCGTTTCTCTGACGGACAGGATCTTGGTTTCGACAATCGCACAGCGATTCTCGATACCGGCACCACCCTGCTTATTGTGCCCCTTGCCGACGCGCAAGCTATACACCGTGCTATCCCGGGGGTCGGGACGCTGGTAATAATGGCTTCACGCTTCCGTGTACTACCAACACCAGTCTTGCGGTCACATTCGGTGGACGGTCCTTCGCAATTGACCCCCGTGATATCACCTTCGTGCCTGTCGACCCAAACGATCCCACCGGGGATTGTATATCAGGGATCTCCGCTGGTCAGCTGGGCGATCAAAAGGAATGGCTAGTCGGGGACGTGTTTTTGAAGAACGCATACTTCTCCACTGACGTTGGAAAAAATACAATTCAGCTTGCGAAGTTATTATAGATTTAGTATGGACGCGGCCTCTCACCTTAATCTCGAACATTTTCGAAGACGTTTTATTAACATATCGCATTCGTAGCAAATGTCATTATTAGCATCATCTGAAATGTCATGTATTTATATCACTGGATTGTAATAGCAAGTGTACGCCCCGTGAATGCCTTTGGTTGCAAAAGTGTCTTATGCGGGCTTGGAACTAGAGTGCACCACACAGCTGACGAGAGCCAACGCGCCCTGGCATGGTCATTTAGCGGCTGATTCGCTTGATCAATTCATTAGGATTAAAGATTCGGCAAAAATCGCTTAAGACATAGATTCGGATTCCGGAATCAACTCCGGTCGCACAGCTGGATCTCAGTCCAGTTTGCGCGGTCTTGCATAGTCCAGGCAGACACTCCGATAGTTAGACGAAGCGTGTAGATGCTCCTCCAAGTAACATAACATGAGAATCATTGTCGAACTATGTTGACTGCTCGTGACCCTCCAACCGTCGCCCCACCCGTCTCAGTGAGCCCTCCACTTCTTCACCTGCCACACTATCGTACCCATTCAGCCACTGAAGTTGCCACAAACACGTTAGATGTAGCGATTCACTATGTAACACAGGCGAGCTCCGGGATGAGTTTGCCAAGCGTCAGACTATCGCGTCAGTCTCAGCATTATCCTATCAGAAGAGCCACAGCGCAGCTCTACACCTGTGCTATTGCAAGCTTGCTTCTTAAATTGGTGCTGCTCTACAGGCGGACTGGAGATTCGCCGAAGGTCCCAAAAGGCTCCGAGACATCTAGGACCTTGATCCAACCAAGAGATGCGAGAGTGAGACCCTGCCACCTCGCTTCCACCAGAAAGATACTTAATCAGGGGTGAGGCAATGCACGTCACTAGGAAGACAGTGCACAGCGGGGAGGAACCGTGGCAGACACGAAGGGAGAAACTGGAGACAGGTGAGCGAGGAGCAAAACCAGGCATGCCAACAAACAAAATGCTGGGATTGAAAACTGGAATACCAAGGCAGACAATGACGCTTAAATGACGCGCCGTTCACATCTCGTTTCATCATGAACGCTCTGGCAATCAAGACCACAGAATGACATAGCACATTTTTTGCACTTGTAATTGCCCCAATACCCACAGACGGTGCACAGAAGACGCACAGGCTTCCTTGGGGGGCGGCAGCAGCGGTTAGATAGGTAGGTACCGAAGAAGAGAGACTTGCAAGTCCCTGAGAGAAAGTAGTGAACAAGCGCCGAGAGAGAGATCGCAAGGCAGGCCACTCACTGATTCGTCAAGGAGTGTACCAAAGTTCTTTCTATAGAGGATAGCTGTGCGAATGTTCATACTGGCCTTCTTCCTTTTCGCGCTGGGACCGGAGAGCTGCCGTTTATCTGAAACGGTCTGACGGGAACGGCCCTTGGCAGATTTTCCAGCTTGATCGTCTTCATCCATGCCAAGATATGAAGTAGATGGCTCTGCATAGTTAGAACGCTGTATAAGACACGTAAGGTGAGATAATGAATCGGAAGCGAGTTGTAAGAGAAAGCACTTCAAGTTCGTCAAGGTGTCGTTTGGTGCGTTTCGCTATGACCTCCCCGTCGAGTGGCTGACTTTCTTGAGTCTTTCTAACGGCTAAGAGAACATTTAATAATAAAATAAAAAGGTGATAGGAATAATCATACGTTGTCTTCGAGGCATATGACGGACGGACGGACGGAGACTACCTCGCTTTGCTGGGGTAACAGCCGAGAATGTCGGGTCAGCCGAGTTAAAGGCGGGACGAAAGAATGAATCATTCGATTTCGCCATCGAATCCCACGAGTATTTCAATGAAACCTCGACCTCTTCTCTTGACGCTGAACTTTTTATTTCTTCCGTCTCACTATCGATGTCCCAAGTAACCCAAAATCAAGGTCTCATTAGAGACTATGAATTACCGACTCCAGAGCCAGAGTCACCATTTCGTCCGCGCAGGCCGTACCGCTTCGGCACCCTTTGTGCAACAGTAGACAATCCTGATCAAAAGGACCAATATGGTTCAAGTTCAGTTCCGATATATCAAACTGCTACTTTCAAAGGGGTCGACGGCCAATATGACTACACTAGGAGTGGGAATCCTACCCGGAGCCACCTTGGTGAGCATCTACCATTGCTACACGCGATTACGGCATCCTGCACTTTCATTTCTCTCAACAATTAATCACACAGAACACCACATTGCCAAGATATCTTCAGCTGGCCATGCATTCGCTGTCTCATCCGGGATGGCTGCCCTCGATGTCATTCTACGTCTTCTAAAGCCAGGCGACGAGGTCATCGCTGGCGATGACTTGTACGGTGGCACAAATCGACTGCTCACTTATCTCAAGACGCATGGGGGCGTCGTTGTGCACCATGTTGATACTACAAACCCTGTAAACCTTCACGCACACATTAAAGAAGGAAAAACTGCTATGGTCCTTCTAGAGAGCCCCACCAACCCACTCCTCAAGATCGCTGACCTTGCAACAATTGCTGCCCAAGTCAAGGAACGTGCCCCAGATGCTCTCGTCGTGGTCGACAACACTATGATGAGCCCTTATTTGCAAAGGCCACTTGAATACGGCGCGGATATCGTGTATGATAGCGCGACTAAGTACCTCAGCGGGCATCACGATCTAATGGCAGGCGTTGTCACTTGCAATCGTGACGACCTAGCAAAGGTGTGCCCTCACAATTATTTTGCTAACGAATTCTCATTGCGGAGGTGTTGTAGCAAATTTCATTCATCATCAACGCAATTGGAAATGCCCTCACCCCCTTCGACTGCTTCCTCCTCTTGCGTGGTGTTAAGACGCTTGCAATCCGCATGGATCGTCAACAAACCTCCGCGATGGCTGTTGCCACAATGCTAGACCGTCTCGGTTTCAAAGTTCACTACCCTGGCTTGACGAACCATCCTGGGCGAGAAATTCATGAGCGTAACGCAGACGGTTATGGCGCTGTGCTCTCCTTCACTACTGGGGACAAGGCACTCTCAGAGCGTATTGTCGGCGCAACTCGACTTTGGGGCATCTCGGTCTCCTTTGGCTGCGTCAACTCCTTGATTAGTATGCCTTGTGTCATGTCGTACGTATTATTTCCTCTGCTTTTTGGGGTGCCTCACAGCGACCTATCTGATCAGTCACGCATCTATTGACCCCGCTGTGCGTGCGGAGCGTGGTTTACCTGAGGACCTCATTCGCCTGTGTGTTGGTATCGAAGACCCAGCTGACCTCATTGACGACCTCGAGCACGCCCTCCTCGAGGCGGGCGCAGTTACCGTTTCTGCTGGCGCTGATCAGCACCACTTTGTGCGCGCTACCATCCCTCACGGAGGAATCACCATCAGCCGCGCAGTAGAGAAGCTTGCTTACAACGAGCATCCTGAGAGGAAAAGAGAGAATCGTGAATGGTTCGTCAGTGCGCCGGGCAAAGTTATTTTGTTTGGAGAGCATGCCGTCGTTCACGGTGTTGTAAGTTGTGATTGCATTCGTCCTCAAAATCATGATTTCATTTGGCAACGCAGACCGCGATTGCAGCCTCTGTCGGGCTACGTTGTTACGGGCTTTCCTCACCCCGTCACGATGGCAAGGTCGCGTTGCGCTTTATTGACTTGGGGAACTTCTCTCACGAATGGGTTCTCAACGACCTTCCATGGGATGCCGTCGCATCAGTTGGAGTCGGTGATCCTCACCCTGACGCACTCGATCAACGACTGATCGACGCAATTCAACAACGCGGTCTCCCTCCTGACATAGATCAGAACAAACAAGCTAAGGCCGCGGCTGTGGCATTCTTATATCTATACATGGTTATGACACACGGGGGCGAAAGGTAACCATATACGCTTCTCTGCGCTTCGTTATCGGCAACGCTGGTTGACATTGGCTCAGGCCCTCATTCGGCTTCACTGTGAGGTCAACGTTGCCTGTTGGTGCGGGTCTTGGGAGTTCTGCCTCCTTCTCCACTTGCGTTGCGACGGCCCTTCTCCTCCTCCACCAACGTATATCGTTGCCCTCCCTCCCTGAGCCGTCTCGCACTCCCGATGCGGAAACACACGACCCCGGCCATGTGCACATATCCCATGCTGGGCGCCGCGCTCTGCCGCGTCAGGTTGTCGAAGAGGTAAATCACTGGGCTTTTGTCGCCGAGAAGATTTTGCACGGAAATCCAAGTGGTGTGGATAATTCGGTCGCCGTTTTTGGGGGAGCGCTTGCGTATACCCGACCTGGATTCGGACGGAAGAGCGGTATGGAACCAATTCAAGGGTGAGTGGGAAAGTGCGAGGTGATCTTGGCAGAAGTGCTAAGGTAACTCAATATCTATGCAGCTTTAAGTCGTTCCGCTTCTTATTGACAGACTCGCGTGTCCCACGAGACACCAAGAAACTTGTAGCAGGAGTCGCTGCAAAGAAGCTCGCGGTGAGTTTCCTTTCCTGTAGCAGCATCCTGCTTAACCAACGGTGTTTCATTCTTTGTACCAATGCAGGAACCCGCAGTTGTGGAACACATCCTCGACTCGATCCAGAGTATCAGCAACGAGGCCCGCCGTGCCCTTGGTGATCCTGAACTACCACGGGACGCATTACTTTCTGCCCTCGCAGCCCTAATCACCGAGAACCATGCTCATCTCGTTGCTCTGGGTGTCTCTCACCCTGCGCTTGAAGCTATTCGAGCACAGACCTCTGCCGAGCCTTATGGCCTGAGCACTAAGCTGACAGGTGCTGGTGGAGGCGGATGTTCCGTCACACTTATCCCAGATGGTGGGCGTCCAGAGCTCGGTCAGGCCCTTCAACTATTTGCTGATGATAAGTCGTAGATGTCAATGATAGTGTTCTGGCTGCACTCACGGAAGGGCTTATCAGCTCAGGCTTTCACCCGTACCTGACTTCTGTCGGCGGAAGTGGACTGGGTATCCTTTCCCCATATGATCCAGCGAATTATGCATTGGACACCTCTTTAACTCTGGAAGAGTCGGATCAAAGGCTCTCGTTACGTGAAGTCTTTGAAGCCAAAGGGGTAGACGAGCTCACGACATGGGCGGAGCGACGTGGGAGATGGTTGTACGTGTAACTAACACTGGCTCAGGTACATTTTTGTGTTCTCCTGATCATGAAGTGCGACAATTTCCGGCCTTTGCGAACAGCCGGTTTCGGAATTTCAGAGATATCGTTTTCAGTCTTAGATCGCATCCTGGGATTTGAGTATTTTGAATAACTCTTTTTAGCATCCAGCTCGAGATTGCTGGGACGCTTTAGGACTAAGTGTCGAGTGGCGTGGCCGTCAATCGCGTACTTTAACCGCAACCGACATCAATTTGGCCATCGTCAACATCTTAGCGCCCTATAAACATGCAATAATCAGCACAGCCATAGCAGATGGTGTCAGTCGTATCAATCTTGTATCACAAAACCTTGCAAGGCCTGAGAGCCACGGTACACCGCTTGCCTCAAAATTCACCCACTACGTCATGTGGCTCGACCTTTGGGTCAGGGCCAGAATGACACCACCACTTAGAGAGACAGCTGCTGCCATATTACATATCTTGCAACGCCCCCCGTGCTTTACTTGTGGAGCAGGAACATTGGTTAGTGCTTGCGTGAGTCGGAAGTACCTGTAACTGTAGTGTTGGGCTGTGTCGCAACTGGAGGGTTAGTAACGACTTGTTTGAGTTTAACGCGCGCTACCACGGAAGAACTGTGGATGCGCTAAAAGACTCGACGGTTCATAAGGGGATAGCAGCGCCTTTCGTACTTGAGTCATCCCTGGTTCCGTTCCAACTCGAACACTGCGGCATATACTCACCGATTTAAAGCAACTGTGCCACGGATTGCACGCGCCGTACAGTAGTGCTGCCAGACCACAAAAGGGAATACTAGTAGTTCTAGTAGTAGGCCGGAGGCCAGTCAGTGCCCGAGCATGATGACATTACATGGCACCGGCATTGGTCATTGTATTGACTGACCCCCCGACCCCACACGCTTGCATGTAGCAAGCTTGACTCATCCATTGCACGCACGAGTTCTTACGCGTCGCAGAAGAGGAGATGTAATCTGATTGCATTTCGAACATCGAACTAATGATTTCCAACTCAAAAAGTTCATTACAATAACGTAAGGTTTAAAGTAGAATGATCGTACACTATAAACATTGGTAGACTATATCGGAAAAAGTAATACATTAAATAAATAAAACCATACTAATGAAAATGAAAATGAAAATATCGATGAATTAAAAAGGTAAAGCAATGGGAGATATGTCGCTAGTCATAATCTCAGGGGCAGGGATTGAAATCAATCAGTCAGAGTCTGTGTCACTGTCGTCCCTCCGCGGGGTAAGTGCAACCAGACGGGTGCGCTTGATCTCATCGTGGAGGGGACCGAAATATCGGTTCGTCTCAAAACTCCACTCGAGATTACCAATAGGCCAATTTTCCATCGCGCGCACATAGAGCCGCACATCAGCATCGATCTCAGGGCCGAACGATGGAAGCCGGTCGCGATCTGAGAGATAATGTTCCATGAGTTCGGCGTAGTGTGCGCCGATGAGGTCACTGGCAGTCTGTAGATCACAGCCCCGAGCTTTCATGAGCACTGTAACGATATTGTTTCCCGTGTGACCTTTTGCTTGTTCCATATTGTATGAATAAACATCCTGTGCCACCCCATTAGTCAGATGACAAGACCAAGCAATGGATGAGGACATACATTTGCCCAGCAGACCATGTCCGCAGCGGCCCAGTACAGACTTTCAAAGATGGGGTTCTCAAAAACGTCATCCGGGAGGTCTATTCCGAGACTGTATTCAAACAGCCCGAAGCAGAGTCGAATTGCACTATTTTCCCGCCGGAGGTGCTTGAACGACTCCATGTCCAGAACTCGCCACGTTCCCGGTATTCAGCCTCCCGCGCTACACATTCAATGTAGTCCTCGCAGTGTTTGATGAAGCGGCGGAAAGAATGAGGCCCCGAGGTACGTGTAAGCCGTGCGCGAAATCTGGAAAGTGTACGATCAGGTACATGAGAAACTGGAAAGGTATGTCCATTAACGCACTCTCCAGTCATCTTCGCCAGAGGAGAACCATCGTCCAGCCTGGGTATTTCATAGCATTGAGGTAGATATCCCCAGTTCTCCGTGCGTCGACGCCATTCTGATCATCGCTGACCTCGTCAACGACAAAAAGAAGGTTGACAAAGTCGCAAATTGTGCGGAATTCTTCATATCCCGCGTGAGGATAAGTGTGAGAGACCAGAAGCTCGTTGTAGCCTTGGATAAAGAAAGCACGTTTTCTGTCAGTGAAAACATTGTAGCTGTTGACCCAGGCGCGAGACTCCGCTGCAGCCTTCTTGTAGTGGGGGTTAGTGGACCCCTTAAAAGGTTTGGAAAGAGAGAGAAGGTCTGGGAGGTAGAACGTCTTGGCTGTCGAGTACATTGCTTGGGACTGTAGAGAGAATGAAGAGGATGGTCTGGCAATGTTCCAACAGCAAGAGCCTTTATAGGGATCGATCCATGTATCGCATTGAACGCTGGCCGCAAAGGGGCCACATATGGGCAATAGAACCTAAGGGGATGGAATGACGAGGACAACAGTAGAGATGCATCCCGGTGAACAGGCACCGTGTCGGAAGTCATTGCAGTGTTCGATCTTGTTTCTGGATTGGATCCAAAAAGAACAGTCAGGACTAGGACGATTGGACTCCGGATACCGGACTTTGGGTGAACACGCAAATTCCTATAGCAAGGGCGGTATGCGACAGTCCACCCGCAGCTATAGCACGTTCCACAATCAGTCCGACAAACTAGTGTCAAGGTTGTGTGGTGGCGCCGATGCCCATGGCACGGTGCGCCAGAGAGTGCACACACAATATCAAAGGTGGACGGATCATGTTTGATGGAAATTTTACTCCGACACAGGGGAAAATTGTTTTGACAAGACAAGGCGAAGCAGACAGTACTGGTACAGTGTAACTGGAACTGTAGCTGTGACTGTATGTTACAGTAGTAGTATAGTAGCGAAGTGTGTTGTTTGTTCGTTGTTCGTTGTTCGTTGTTCGGACGGAACGTACTTCCGCTAAGTGCCGGGCACACGGCGCTGACGAAATGAATGACTCTGACTGACTCATCACCACAACTAACAACTAGCTAACTACCTGCGGTCGTATCTCCGACCAAATTCTATTCGGATCTGAGTTGGATCCGGGTTGTTTTGTTGTTTGTTGGTTTGGTTGGATTCATTTCGTGCCATATTGATTGACATTGACATTGATATTGAGATATTGACTGACTTAACTCATCTTCTCGTTATCTTGTCAACCCCCGAAGAATTACTGCTGAACCTGTCTCCATTATCGGTACAAATATGGTTTGTTTCTGTTGAGGCTTCGGGAATGCAGGTGATATGTCAAATCATCAAACAAGACTGACCGTGACCGAAATGCACCGGCTCCTGTCCAAAGTGTGATCCAAACTGATGGTCGGTCAGTTGGAGATTCCCATCACGTATCCAACGACGAGGCTGTGTGAAAGTCGAATCGTGTCATCTCCGAGGGAATTGGGAATTGATTCGGATGTGGAATAGTTACTTGCGCGATGGCGCGAAATAAGTGAGATGAGCATATGAGATGGTATGGCTTTGCAATACCCGATGTTACGACGTACGTACTATTAACGCCAATCTTGATATTGGGGTTTTGGATGATTTCTTTAATACAGCGCTGGGTATGCCACGCAACCATCGAGAAACTACGAGCGTCATCGGTGGCAGCGTGCAGTCCCTGCAATCCCGTGCTGATGGATGGACACCGGCAACCTGACTTTACTGGTGTATAACAAACACCGTAACAGAGACGCTTTCAGGATATGGAATCTCCGGCTGGCTGACAGAAAAAAAAACTCGAGATGCGTGCCAAGGCACGTCACAGATTCAGCTGGCCCAACCGCCACTTTCCCAAGGGGATAAAGGAACAACAGCGAAACACTAGATTACATCCAACAATAGGAAAGCGTACAAACCATTCAGAAAAATAGCTCACTCTGCGCCTCGTAGAACTGAACATATCTTATTATGGGTATTAAACCCCACATCCCAAGATGGCATAGGTGGTCGCCCTTGCGCTCAGCTACATAAGTAGAACGACATGGTCTGTCTCGCGTAGGTTGGACCCAGGTGGCCTTTGTGACGGAACCGATAGGCACCAAATATCAGTCTTGCGTAGCCGATTAAGATAGTAGTAGTAGCAAGTACGCAGATGGAGGAGCCGAATGGGGTAAGTAGACCGTACAATAAATTCGAGGACCGGGAGCGGAACCCCAGATACCTGTCACCCGCGATCGCTAATTGCGCGATCCACAATGAGATATAACAGAGGCTGGCACTGACTAGAGGTACCGCACATAACTTTCACCGCGTGCTATCGATAAAAATTCAATACATTACATACAAAAGGACGCTGTGCAACACATTGGCGCTTCTGAAGTATAGCGCCTTCGACCTCCACAGCCGTATGTCCTAGTAGGACAGCGGCAATCGGTGGCACTGTGCTTGAGCCCTGAGGAGGAAAGCAGTGTTGTATATTATATTAGTCAACAAGCACCAACTTGATTTGAAAGATAGACAGCTATCCAATAATTTACATTATTGTTTTTAAAACATTGAGAGTAGCGCTACGCAAGTAAGTCAACGACGATGGGGCACAGGTGGTGTGATAAATGGGACATCAATTGATTGATGACGATACCTCAGAAACAGATGCGATAACTCGCATAGCGCCCACTGGTTTCACTAGGACGCGTGATCTTGACGACCTGACCGCGCCGTAAACCATAGTATCGGGCGATAGGATCTGCAAGTTGTATCCGAGGTAGCTGCGTCTCCTTCAAGCGGCTGCAATCTTGTCAGGCCGTGGTGTGGGGGGGGCTAAAATTGAGGAGCCTGCTACGCACTATCTCTCTAAAAGGAGTTTCTTTTGTTCCGAATCCAGAATTTCGTGTCTGGGTACTAGTTTGTGGTGTGTTATATTCACCAGTAGGTCCGCTTCGGCAAATTCTTCCAATTTAAAGCGTGCTTGCATCGCAGAGATGACCTTTACTTAGGAATTAGGGGCACGCAGTACTTCCAATACGGTGGAAAGTGCACCTTTCGCGCGGAAGAGGTCATAGTTCCTGGGAAAATAATAATACCTTTTGCAATATTTTTCTCCTCTAAAATATTAAGTAATCTGAATGGGAATGAGAGGTGAGAAAGGGCTTGTAAAGTATTATTGACAATGCACAGACTTTCGCATGGTCTTCACCCCAACGCTCTTCTCGTCAGAAAAGAATACGAATATCTGGTTGGAGGGATCTGCGCGAGAATTGGTGAAAAAATTGAGCTGATTGCGACTGCAGGGTAGACTAGGTGATCAACGGCGCGTTGTAAATGCATTCAGAGAACCACGCACTCGACAGTGCCCCGTTGTTCGCGTATTGGGCCTTAAAATCGGCCAAAGACATATTAATCTCCTCGTCCGAAACCTGATAGCCCTGCAGGTTGGCCCTTTCAGCTAAATACTGTAACGAGAATCAAGGAAGGATTTGCTGCACCCTATCTTTGACGAGTTCATGTATTGTGCGATTAACCTTCCATAAAGCTGCAGAGTCATCGCCGTCATACATGATGAGCAGAGGCAAAGCGCGTTTTGGAACTCCGCCTGCAACTCCAGGCTTCGCGTTCAGAACGCAAGCTTAGCAACTTTATCTATCTTCTCTTCCTCCATGGCGCCTCCTAATTCTACCAATGGAGTGGTATCGCTGCCACTTACCAACGCTCTCATGGTGAAGCCTCGCGCTTTTTGACATGGCCATGCTGATTTGGGAATCATAGACCAAGTTAAAACCCGCAAAAATATTCAAGGCGGCGGTTGAGCCCGCTCCCCCGCCACCAACAGGAAGCCGCACCCTTGCCCAGCAACGACACATCACAGGCCTTTGTTTCGATGACAGAGGTGATCAGCTCATAACTGCCGCAGAGGATGAGACATTCAGACTTTACAACTGTAAGACCGGAAAGCAAGTCGCCTATTTCCGCTCTCTGCCTTGCCCAAGGTCCAACTGATAGTAGCTTTTAGGCTCACGAAAACCCTTCACTCGAAGAAGTATGGTGTTGACCTCCCACGTTTTACGCACAAAAATACCGCTATCATCTACGCATCCACCAAAGAAGATGATACCATCCGGTACCACTCGCTGCACGACAACAAGTATTTACAGTACTTCAAGGGCCATAATCAGCGTGTCATTTCACTCGAAATGTCTCCTGTAGACGATGGATTCATGTCAGGTTCGATGGACAAGTCTGTGCGCTTGTGGGATTTACGGGCCCCCCAGTGCCGTGGACTTTTGAGCTTACCTGCCCCTCACTCGTGGCATACGATGCGACGGGCGTCGTCTTCGCTGCTGCGTTGAACCACTATGGACGGATCCTAATGTACGACCACGCCAATTTGACAAGGCGCCTTTCCTCACCATTGCCCTTGAGGATCCGACTCTGGCGCGCGTGAGCTTTCCACCTCGTGCCATTTACATGACATCGATGGCGTTCTCGAGCTCAGGCAAGTATCTTCTCGTGGGCTGCTCGGGTGACGCACATTATATTGTCGATGCGTTTGAGGGACACGTCCTCGCTAAGCTGGAGGGGCATATCGGGCTTGAGCGTCGCAGGCTCGACACCCCCATCAGCATTGAGCCACAACGAGGGTGCTCTGTGGAGGAGGTATCCTGGACTCCAGACAGCAAGTACGTTGTCGGTGGAGGACTCGACGGCCGCATCTGTGTGTGGGATGTGCAGAATATACCCGCACGCGAAGGACCTGTAGACCTCCAGCTCGCGCCAATGCGCATCCAACCCCTCGCAAAGATGGATGGGCACCCTGGTCCCGCGCGCTGCGTCCGGTTCAATCCTCGCTTGGCAATGATGGCGACTGCCGGTGCTGAACTGGTTCGTTGCTAAATGTGTTCTTCATATTTATATCTGACCAGCATCAGGCCTTTTGGATCCCAGATCAAACGGCGGATGCAGATGAGGTTGCTAAAGAACTTCTGAGAAAAGCTGGAACCTGACTTGCCCTGATTTTCTCTTTTGTCTTCTTCCTGTATCATACAGTCTTTCCAATGTATCGTACCCACACTCTTACGACATGAGATCATGTGACCTGGAACTCAGAGTAACGAATTGGATTTTGACGTGGACGTGGCTTGTTGTACTCCACCACTCACGTTTCCCAACATTCTCCCTACTGAACTGGTCATACTATCTAAACTGGGTCCAATCTAGTTAAAATACTCAACAGTCGGTTATAATGCGTATTCGGTTTTTCCTCTCGGCCATCGCTCTTTTGGCGAGCACTGTCCTTGCAGTTGAGATTGTCTGTATGTCCGTTCCAATTCTAACTATATTCAACCTCCCACTCCCCGGTGTTGATCCACGGCATTTTTTAAAGCACCCGCACCGGAAGGTGGGGAGTTTCCTGATCTCCCTGTGGAAGACCCTGTACTTGCAGTGACCACATCGTTCCTGGACAACAACCCTTTCGGTCGTGAGTGTTCCTCCTTCCGCCTTCTTTCCGTCTACGTTATACTGAACATGGCATATTATACAGATGTCGTAAACGGAGAAAACAATAAGTTACTCTTGACTATTGAAAATCGAACTGGAAAAAATGTCACCCTGCTCAGCGTGGCCGGAGAATTTCTGAATCCGGGAACAGAGCAACTCATCAAGGCAGTGCGTACTCGGCGATTATATCTGACTGAAGTCTATTTATCTTTCTATTGCACCCCTTAGGCAAACAATTTAACTTATGGAATTTACTTACCGGCCCTGGGGCGGATTCAGCTTCCGTATAATTTTTACAGCGAGTTAGTGTTCTATTCCATTGCATAGGCATAGGTTGTAACACTCACGGCTGTTGTCCAGGTTCAAAACAGGTGACATCAAACTGAGCATCTGGCTGGAGCACCTGATCGATGGTGAGAGGAAAAAGGTGTCTGCCTTCGATTCCATCGTTACGGTAGTGGAGCCCGAGCTCTCGATTTTTGATTTCAAGCTGTGAGTCATATCCCCTCCCCCCATCTGTTATGCTAAGATACTGAACGGTTGGCCGTAGTCTGAGCACATATGCGATTGTCCTCACCATTCTGAGCGGACTTGGCTATGCCACCTACCTCTCTTTCGTTCCTCAGCCCAAGCAGAAGAAGAAATTACCTGCCACTGCTCCAGCAAGTACCGTTACGGTAACTGGGGCAGGTGGTTACCAAGAAGAATGGATCCCGGAGAATCACTTACGCAAGTCCAAGGCTCGAAAGGTTGGCGGCGTAGTCAGCTCAGGGGACGAGAAAAGTGGCTTGAGCGGGGGTGAAGCCAGTGGCGCAGAGGGAAAAAGACATGGCAATCGGCTCAGGAAGTAAGGATTTGCTATGTGGACGTACTCCGTATGGTAGTTCAAATGTTATTCATGCGGATGTATTTGGTGGTCTCAGACACTTTTGATTTGATACGAACATAATGGATCAGAAATCTATTGGCAATATCCCAACGTCTCTAGATGTATGCATACTACACGTCAACCTGTTTGAACCCCTTGACCTGCGAGTGACCGACGGGTCATCAACACAAAGTTTCTAAAAAAGGATGTTGGAAACCTACCCGGTTCTCTCTGAGAAGTGTGATGTACTTTTCTGAGAGCTCGCGGCATGTCTCATAGTGGTTAACACCCTCAGCATGATAGCAGCTCTGGAGCTGGTCACGGACGATGCGGGCTTCCATAGCTCGAACCCAGGATTCGCGCACATGCGCGTCACGGGCAACCAATCGCGCTGATAAAGAGATGGTGAAAAACGGAAAGGAAGAGTAATATTGAAAAAGGTACCTTTTAGTTCTGCAGCTCTGTCGTCGCTCATGGCTTATGTTCGTTCGTTTGCTCGTTCGTTTGCTCTCGCCGCGCGCGGCGCTGGTGCTGGTGCTAGTGACTGACTGTGACAGTTACTGTGACTGTGACCACCCCCGCTCCGTCACGACAATATCCGGCCCGGCCAGAAGGGAGGTGAAGAGGTGATGGAAAGGTTGGAAGTTGGAAAGATTGTAGTGAGTAGTGAGTAGAGTGGGTAGTAATTAGTGAGTGGAGTGAGGGTGGGGAAGTGGGGAAGTGGGGAAGTGGGAGAGAGGAGAAAGGGGGGGATGAACATCTGAGATGCAGATGGATTCTTCGGTCACTCCCACTCTCGAACTCTACACTCGGCCGTTCTGCAAATTGTCAACCGACGACCGTGGACTCAATCTCAGCCTCCGGCTAATGTACGCGGACATGTGTTTTTTTTCGGGCGAGGCGGGCATTTATTAACCATCTGTGCTCGGTGATTACGCAAGGTCAAGGTATCATGTCTTCATCATCAACATTCCCTCTCCAGCTCCCTGTGGGCTCCCAAACTCCATTTTTAACCTTGACACGACGTGCGTTTGTTGTCCAGGAATTGCAGCGCATCATTAACTATTCAATTTATAGCTTCTCCTATTATCTGGCAAATTGAACTCCACAATGGCGTCGATAATCGCTTGGTAAGGGCCTTGATCAACGATGCTTTCAAACCCGCGCTTCAGATTGTAGAGCGTGAATGGCGGAAGGAGCGTGCAGAGGGTAAAGCCAAGAAAGACAAGAACGCTGGAGCAGCCGCCCTTATCATTGTCGGCCGCCTCGATCAAGAGAAGTTTTTTAGCAACGGTCTGGATAGCCAAAAGATTTCTGATTCTGGGACCACTTCTGACTCCTTGGTACAGGATTTGACTTCCCCGACATCAAGGACGACACATCCTGGTTCCCTGGTAAATACTCACCATTTCTTTACGCCCAGTGTCGTTTAAAAAATGTACCCACTTATTCAGCCTCCTTCGATCCACTACTCTTGGATTTACTCACCTTTCCGAGTAAGCTTGGCCTACTTCTCCTGGCAACCGGTGCACACTATGCTGATGGAATGCCTCCCTACAGTCCCCACCGTCGCCGCTATCAATGGCCATTGCTTCGCCGGTGCTGCAATCATCACGCTTGCCTGTGACTATCGTGTGATGACAGACGGCGCCAAACGCAACGCTTGGCTGTGTATGAACGAAGTTGACTTTGGTGCAGCTTGGGCCGTTTCATTCGCGGCCCTCGTACGTGCCAAGGTTTCTGGTTTGGTTGCTCGTAAATTTGCACTTGAGGGACATCGTTTCACACCCCCGGAAGCGCGCGATGCGGGCCTCGTCGACGAAATTGTCCCAGGAGGTACACAGGGTGTTCTCAAGAGAGCTCAGGAGATCGCTCAGGAGAATGCACCCAAAGCACGTGAGGGCGTGTGGGGAGTGATCAAGGTTGGACTACTGCTCCAGCAACGGATACGTACGGATACTGACTGGCTATTGATCACGCATGCAGGTAGAATTGTATCGCCCATTAATCGAACTAGTACGGCTGGGGATGCCGACCATCAGCGTTGTTGGGTATGAGTCCGCAGCCAAAGTGAGGCTTGCCAAGCTCTAGCCCCTAGGCTGATCGTCAGTGTCGGCATGTTCAAGAATGACATGCATGGCGTATGTAATTAATACAAGATAAAGCGTCGCACTCGCAAAATCTAGTTCATCTTGATGAACCCTACGTATTAACAATCCCTCGCTTTCCGTGACGGTTAAAAATCATCGAATCCAGAACCTGCCTTGCCTCATTGTGCGGACAAGCCCGAGATGTCACTTGTGACACCGGTGGGGATCCCCTCGCTTACTCTCACCTTCTGTTTTGCTCGTTCGTTTGGTTTGATGGGTTGCTTTCTACAACAGCACTGGGCCACTTAACGTTCCGATTAGTCCTAAGTCACACCGAATAATCTTCGATTCGATGTTCTTGTTCTAGGCTATCCCCAATGCAACTTGAGAATTGTTCAGAAAGAACTTCATCAGGCATCAGGCGTCTGATGGGCTTCTACGCCCAGCGAAGGCGGCCTGTGCCGTGTCCTCGTTCGCCGTCAGCTCTTCCACGGAGCACCCTCATGGAATTCTAGAGACCTACGCTTCTTTTCTATCTCCGTAGCTAACATCGCCAACAATCGTGTCAATGGAATTGAAAACACATAACGGTAACCTTGTGGTCGTCGTGCTTGTGGATGATATAACCTTCTCCTATCCTTTCCTATTATTCTGTGGCGCGCATCACGGCGTGCATCTCACATAACACAATGGTTAGGAGATATGCTCCCGCTCACAACTGCGATGCTACGAGAACGGACATCGTCACTTACGTTGGAATCAGTCCGGTGCTAACGGCAGTATTTTCTACGGTCCATCTGATCAAACTAGCCCCCGCCTGCACTGATAACTCCGAAGTTGCGTAGACTGGAGCCGGTTGGCCCGCTTACATTCTGAACTGAAGAAGAAAGGGCCACGTCGCCAGAGAGGGGATGGGTTCCCTGATTTGGTCCAGCACGCCTTCTGGAACGATCAAAAAACATGCTGAGATGCGAAGGACCTGCTTTGGGCATATGCAACACGCGCTCGGGCATTGTTACATGTTGCAGGCGGAGTAGTACTGTCCGATGATCAGTCAGGCATGTCACATCCATTCCTTATGGTTTCAGATGGGACGAGTTCAAGGCGCTACAAAAATGCTGGTTTGTTGTGTAGTAGACTCGAACGATGCAGTTTAGTGCAAAGTAGCAACAAGAGATCATCGCATGCCCATCGTTAGGAGTTTTATGTTATCCAAGCCCTCATTCCGCGTTGTGCGGTTCCCGCAAACTGGCCGCACCCGGGGAACGCGGAAAACCTCCGCACCATCTCCTCATTCTTACAATGACAATGCAACCACCTTCAAGTCTTCTAAGACCTCCTGAGATACTTTAGAGAAATAAATTACGAGCTTTTCGGGTCTGGGTTTCTTTTTGGAAACATGCCAAAGCAAAAACAATATCTCTGACATGACTGAATTGTATCATCTTCACACCAGACGACTGGTTGAACCATGGGTGGGACGTACCTACTATTAATCCACTCAACCTCCTAAACCATGACGTGCAAACTAGGCATCTAGTCCGGCCCGACTGGTATTGTTATTTTCACGGCATCACTATTTAATGCGTAACCCCTGCAGAGATGCACAATGCGAGGAATCATCGCATCGGAACGGAACATGGGGCCTAGAGCAACAAATAAAGACGGAGATGGAAGGTTTGCAAACCTTGGAGTGACCCCTTTCAAACCGATGATACAATAAGTTTAGTAGGGGAGCCCACGCCAAGTACGGCAGAGGTTTCGAGATAAACATGTCATCGCAAGACATTTCGTACTTGTGTCCTGCAGCCAGACAAACCGTGCCGTGTAACTGCCTTACCCCCCAGTAGTCAAGCGTGAGGTAATATGACGTGCTAAGTCAGCGCGTCCTTGAAGGAGGAAGGGGAATGAGACCATGCGGTTTCCAAATAGACTGTAAACGCGAAGATACTCATTTCGATTTTACCCCGACACTATCAACCAGCGTTTGCAAATTACCAGATGTCTTGAAATTCCGAAGGACCATGAGGCTGGCATCAGGTACCGTGGCGGGAGGTTGGCAGGAATACCATTTCCCCCCCTTTTGGATCGCGCCTGTGGAGATGGTGGCGTGCATAGGCCCCTACAAAAATAATTCAAACGTTCTAGGGAAGGCTGACATGAGCCAGCCAAGTTGACCAGGCGTTACTGCGGTCAGCTCACCTCGTTGCGGAAATGAGTTTAGATCACGACTGGCCTACCCTTCCTGTATTCCATGCGTGAACTCAGGTCCAAACGTCTTGCGTAGGAACGCTCATCGGAATATGCATACTGTGACAAGTGAGAAATCCAGCAAATGCTGTGTCTCCATTTAGTTAGCTTATTGAGTCCAGGCAGCGAATAACCACTTGCTCACCACCAACTCGATAGATAACTGTCGTACGGCACTAATTCATTATTTGAGAACCAAGTGGCCAGAATCCGGGGGTACTTCTGGGAAGTCAAATTTCGTAGTGCACCAGTAAGGGGGGTCAGTATCCACCAACGGTTTGTAAGCCTGCCATGCCTTGTCCTGGCCCCATTTTTTTCTCCGCGAGTGCTGTGCACCAATATATCAGCCAATTGGAAAACAAAACCAAGACACTGGGAGTATGGCAAACTTCGGGTGGCAGAACGCCAGAGACCCGACAATAGGTGAGCTCATTAAGAAAGGACAAGGCGCACATAAAAAAAAAATAGGGTTCACTACCGCAAGAGTGACAGTCCCTTTGGGATAGTGGGATCCGCTGCAGTCAGCCCAGATGCCTAACCATACTCCTACTTCGCCGAAATGACTGGGGTAACTTGCCAGAGCCCGCGCCTGCCTCGATGTGGAAGCGGGCGATACATTAGATGGTGGCTTGCTCTCCACAGGCTTCTGATGAACGTCTTCTTATGGACCTTGTGTCTTATGGGCGGCAGGATCCGAAATGAGCTTGCATATGGGTTGAGTAAAGAGTAATCTCGTAAGGATGAGGTGGAATGATTTTGAGCGGGAGCTATGTTCGTTCACCATCAGACAAGATGAACAGACTCTGGGCCATCCAGAAGGGTAAACGTCCCGTGTTAATGCACCCAAAACGTGATGCTCACCCAGCCTTGATCGCGTGCTGCATAGTCACGCCACGCAAGCCTTGCACTAAGCTGCCCAGGAACAAAGCTGGGGGATAGAATAAAAGACGTATTTGCACTTCACAAGGTAAGGTAACAGAGACAGGAACCCCCTGAGTCATGCCACTTTCCGCTTGCGGCGCCCGTTCAAGCTTGAGGTACGTACAATCATGCGAGGATGGTGGACAGGTACAGTAACAAGGAAGCGTCTCGCAAAGGGATTTATGATGGTTGACAATTGATGAAGACAGTAAAGCGCACTTGCGGCGTCAATGATGAGCACAGGTTGCAAGCCAGTGCAAAGGGAGGGATTAGACGATGGAGTCATACTCATATCTACACACACATCCACATCCACATACGCACCGCACCGACGTACATCTGTGGTAGAATGTACACCACAAATCACGAAGTGGAGAGGTACATCTACAGTTACAGAAGAGCATCGAAGTATTATACTAAATAACCACCATGAGTTCAGGAAACCAAAAAAAAAAAAGAATAAGTTAAAGCCCGTCGTCCGGCTCCCCTTCTGCGTCCAGGTCATCATCATCCTCTCCTTCGGCATCCGCGTCTGTCTCACCGTCCGCATCTACATCTGCGCCTAAGTCCTCACTTGAAATTGTAGCCACGGCTACGGGCGATTCATCCACGTCCATTGCGTGAGAATTTATAACTACGGGTGAATTTGTATCGTCCTTGATAATCGCCGATCCATCTGAGACCGTAGCAGCGACGACAACAACGACTGTGTCGTCACTCGGTGCGCTGTGCCGACTCGTCACGACCGTGTATGGTGTGTCCGTGTCATCAACGTCCGAGCGCATGTCCTCTTCACCGCGTGTGACGCCGTTTATGACCCCCAACTCACGTAACGGTTCTGGCGCTGAAGGTAGCTCATCCGTCGCAGGTGATTCAACGCGCCGTCGCTTTCGCGGGGGTGGTCGCGTCGTTGTAGGTCGGGAGGGAAGCAGCGGAAGCTCGAACGCCGATAACGTGCCGGTTCCGGAGCGGGATCGCAGTAGTCGCTTCGGCCGACTTTCTTCTTCTGCCAGGCGAGCCGCGAGCGCGGCATCAGCGTCTTCATCCACACCATCATGAACTAGTGCCGGTATTTGAGCTTCTTTCATAGAAGACGAATCCGCATGCTTGATGGGTTTCGGGTTTCCGCGCTCGTGGGCCTTGGGTATACGCTGAGGCTTTGACGGACTGACACTCGTACTAGACGGTGATGGCATCCCATTTGGGGGACTGCCACTGACACCGGGTCCGCGCAAAAACCTGGACGGTGTGAAGGTGGAACCCGAGTCTATGTTGTCGTTTGCCGTGCGCCTCTGACCGCGCAAGCGTCGCAGTGTGGTCGGTTCTGGAGAGTGAATGTGTTTCTCCTGGGAGTGTGGCACTGGCGTCGAAAAGGTTTCGTCATTGTCCCCGTCCGCGTCGACGGGGGTAACAGGTGCTGGCGTTTCGGGCACGGACGATGTTGATGCAGGCCCAAGATTGTCCTTGTCGGGTGTACCGCTGATAACTTCTGCGTCCGGGGCAAGCCCGGAGTCTGCATCCGATTTCTTCACACGCGCAAGCAAGAAAGGGCTCCATTTGAGCTTCTCGGACTTGATCCTCATATATCCCTTTGCCTCCCATGTGTCTAAGTAGCTTTTCACGTAACCTGGGTCACAATGGATCTCATATTGAGTGGGAGGGACGAAGGGTCCTTTTATCGCGTCATCGTCGTTTGTCTGCGATCGGATGAGATGCCGACGTGCAACCATGGTTTTGCGGTTCTTCGTCAGCTTGATCGATTGGCCGGGAAGTGGTTTAGGGGTTGGGACGGCAAGCACGTCGATGAGGCCTTGAGTGCATAGGGTGTTATACACGTCTTCGATGGTCATAGAAGTCGCGTTGCTGATGTCTGTCAAATGTCCGCCATCACCCCCTGCAACGGCTAAACTGACAAAGCACCTACCTTCAAGCGTGGGATTGTCGGGAGAGGTATGAAGATAGCGCATAATTGACAGCGTCCAATAATTCTTGTAGCCCAGTGCCCCAAGCCCCGAAAGGGGTTTCTCTGGGGATCCTAATCGTTGCTCCTTCTTTGACAAAAGATAGCCTGGTCATACTCAGCTTTTGATCTCCACACGAGGCGTTCAAACACCGCTCACTGAATTCAATGAGAAGGTTTCCCCATCCCTGGCGCTGCCGCACTGGCAGGGTCATGATGCAACTGACATTGAAATCCTTTGGGCTACGCTTTTCTTTGCTAAAATAACCCACAAAGCGTGCCCCGCTGTCATCGATTTCAGCCATGACATAGAACAGGAAGGGCTCGACGTCATAGAACAACGACTTGTGGTCGAGAAACATTCTGGACAGGAGGCACAAGTTCTGGCAGTAGATCTATGGTAAATGAACATGTTAGTTGCATCCTGTTGCATCCTGACACTGTATTGAAGAAGCATACCTTGTTCCGCCTCCCATCGACCTCAAATATCGATACACTTCCATCCCTGTAGATCTCATCCCCTGGTGGATGACGTGCCTTGCACTTCAACTACAAAGAAGCGTCAGCTTTCCACACATGCCATTAAAAGTGCGAAGGCGTACACCGTGCCTCGATGCACCAAACCGACTCTTATTGTACTTCAGGCAAAATTCACAGATCCACAAGCGTCCATCCGGAATATTCGCATACTCTTCTGGAAAGGGTGCATCGTACCACGTCTGAATGTCGTACTCTCCAAAGCGAATGGTGCGTATCCGAAGGCCCGTCGAGTGCGCTGTGGCAGGTGAAGGCCCGGGAGTCGAAGGTGTGGGAGAGACGGAGCGCGCTGAATTCGAAGGCTGCGTTGCGGCTATCGTGACATTTGATCGAAGCGGTCGATTTGACGGGCCGGCAATAGGGATCTCGGGGGCTATGGAAGTGGGTTTGGGTTGGGGTGGATTGAGCTTGATCTGAGAGAGTAATAAGGAGTGCAACTTCTTTAATCTGATCGAATGATACTCACCTCCGTTGCTTGTCGACTTCGCTCGAACCTGACCTTGTCTGAATGCATTATCACAGTCTTTGATGTATCTCTGTCCTCGGGGGTGAGAATATCATCAAATAAACCTTTTGCTGGTTCCTCATCACTGCTGTCCTCCTTTTCCTTCCCTTTCCCTTGAGCAGGCAGCCTGAGTCGGACCACCATCCGCCGTGGAGGTGACTCGGGTGGGCGCGGTGGTGTGATCTTGAGGTGCGGACGTTTGATGGGTGGCGAATGCTCTACCGCTTTACGTGTCAGCGTACGTGTGCGCCCTCGGGACAGAAGAGGAGACTCTAATTCTGGGACTCCATGGCGCGTTCTGACGAGGTCGGTGTGGCTGCTCTGCGCTTGCCCTTCTTGGACGGTCGCAACTGGTTGACCTCAGAACAAGACGTTGAAGCAACAGACGACTCGCGAATATGTTCAGTGTATTGAATAAATCAGGTTCCTCTTCCAGTGGTGTCTGGGGCACTGCTTCACAGATGCCAGAAGGGTTGTGTGTGCAGGATGGACAGTGCCACTTTCCCGGAGGCGAATCTCGCAGAGGTGGAGTCAGGCAGTCCATATGCCAACCTCTATCACAAGTATCACAGAAGAGAATACGAGCCTTGCGCAGGAATGGTAAGTGAGCGGAACCAATGCAAAAGGACCAGGCCAACGTACATCATCGCCTTTTTCCTGACAAATCTCGCACGTCTTGCATTCCACGCACTTCCAAGGGTAGGAGCGAACAAGGTTGGCGACAGAGCCAAGATCCATGCAAGTTGGATGGCCTATTCCGCATCAGTTGGATGCCGCAAGTGCAATCGATGTAAACATACCACTACGACCACACTCGTCACAGGATGCCATTTCCTCTGGCTCGCCGATCTTGTTCTTCTTGTCATTTCCGCTACAAAAGCCACAATTTGGCTCCCTGCGCACTCTTTTTTTTTTTTCGGTGGCTTGGTAGTGAGCACAGCCTCGTCGACGGGGGGATATAGTCAGGTGGAAGCGGTTGGGCGAAAGGATCACCCTGAGGGCCCTGGGAGTACTCGCGCAGGTGATAAGGAGCATCAGTGGGAAGGGTCAAAGGGATATCGACCTAAAAGAAGAGTACATGTGAGTATGCGAATAAGCTCATCACTCGGTTATGTATATGAATTCAAAGGAGGAGACGTGACGCGACGCGGTCAATTAGGGTGTGAGCGCCACAGCCACAGCAATAAGTCGCGTCGCGTGAACAGGATAGAGACAAAGACAGACCTGGTCTGAGTCGATTTTAATAGAAAAAGTTTGCAGGGCAGGATCTATAGGCAGGTCAGCGAGTGCAGGGTCAATGGGAATGTCGTCGAGGTTGCTCGCGGGGGTGCCGTATTCATATGACGTCTCGCGTTCAAACGCAGCATCTTGAGGAAATGGCAGACCACGCATCTACAACATACAATACGCAACGGCGAGATTTAATGGCGCTGTTGGGCGAGTTAGTTGGATAGCTCGACGCTGCGGACGATGAGCGCCGAAGGATATCCGTCGTCGAGTTGACCGTCGAGCTTGTGTTTGTGCTTGTTTAGTCATCAGACCCCCATAAACTAAACAAAAACAACAGAAACGACATATTTTGATGTCATCCGGGGTCCTCAGCCCGACTCGTATCTGATGGGCCTGTTACTCTGTTTGCTGCTGCTGGGTGAAAAAGATCGGAGTGCCGTGTTGGTTACATTCTTTGCGCCAGTTGTTCTAGGCCATGCATGTTCCTGGGCGCTGTTCACAGAGCAAAACGGAATTTCCGACACGACATGATCACATCGCTTAGCGTAACCTCCTCATAGGTGGTGAGTACCATTCCCATGACATTTTGTCCCTCTCTCGAACTAAATTTAACTTGAAGAAGGGGGGTAAGGGGTCGGGGGAGAGAGAGGTCGAGGCAGTGCACTACCTCCAAGCTGCACCCGACTCGACCCTTACAGTGCCAAAACAACAAAACAACCCATTCCCGTCTTTCTTTCATTTCTTTCACTCTTTTTTTACTCTGTGTAATTGGATCGGATTGGAATTCCATTTATCGCGCAGCTGACTCGGCGTCTGCCGTTCCATGTTGCCTTTTACTTGCCCAACTGCCAGCTAACCAGCAGCGCGTCATAAGGCCAAGGCCCAATGAACAGTGCCGAGCGAACAATACGCCGGCCGGCAAGCGTCAACAAATCCCTACAACCACATCTTCTCACACCCCACGTTCGTCCTGGTCTGGTTCCAGGCTTGGGCGGAGACCCCCGCACCGGGGGGGGGGGTGTTATTAGCAATGCAATGTCATTGCAAATAAATATAAAAATAAAAATAAAAAAGAATAGCTAGCAGCTATTATAGTAGCCAGCAGGCAGAGTAGCTTGGTATGCACGTGATCCAGACATGAGATAAGCGAGCAAAATAGTATTCCCTAGTGGGTTGTATTCTACATACGCGAGTATGTTGGAATAGTCACTAGACTACACAATTGTGAACTCAGTGTGGTTGAACAATCCGTATATTAGTTTATTTATTGTCCCACTGAAGTAGGGGGAGGGGAGTGCCCACGTAAAGTGGGGTGGCAGCTTAACCAAATATGATCAAATAGGCCGCAGTGGGCTCTCGCTTTCACATTGCTCGCCTGTTCTACCGCATCGCCCAATCTCGCCCCCCAATTCGTCACCGTTCTCTCTCCCCAACCGACAGCCATCTTCCTGTCGTAACCGACGATGCAGACCGCCGTGCAACCTCTACCTGCTCACCTCATGCAGTCATATCAACGGCCCTCCATCTCTGTCGTCAATAGAAACTCCACCATGCTGCCCACACCCCCCGTCGCGACTCGAAAGCGCAAACGTGCCCATCAGTACACTGTCTCTTACTCAGAAGTACAAGAAGTCGACACAGACGGTAGACTCAGAGAAATCATCGTCATCGAAGACACTCCTCCTCCACCCACAGTGTCCCCTGCAACCTCCTCACGCACGAATGGCTACTCAGCTTCATATCAACCCCCAGCCTATTCTGCACCAATTAGAACCAGAGCTCGTGCTGCTATGGAAGCCCAAGTAGAATCCTCTGGCTCCGCGTCTGTTGCCCTTCCCATCCCCGCACCCAAAAAGAGGAAACGTGAACTCGACGGGGCACAGCCCTCATCCAGGAAGGGATTCCCGGCCGCGCAACCTTCATCCAGCACAGCCAATCATGCGACGTGGACTAACGGTGGCGGCGCTACATCTGCAACTGTTGGTCGATTTTTTTTGGTTTTTTAGATAGATTTTTGATCGCACACTTTCGAACAGACACCGAAGCAGCAGGTCTCCTGCGACGATAAAGAGGGCCATTACATTGTCACCCCGGATGACATAATCTATAAGCGCTGTAGGCTTCTTTTACCGTGTTTTTCCGTCTGTACCCACTAATTCATCCGGCTGCTCAGATCGCACTGTTCGTTTGCTTGGCCAAGGGACATTTGGTAAAGTGGTCGAAGCCGTCGATATTGAGACCAACAAGCGCGTTGCTATCAAGATAATCCGAGCCATCCAAAAGTACCGCGAGGCAAGCCGTATAGAAGTTCGGGTGCTGCAAAAGCTCAAGGAACGGGACCCCAACAATCGGCAGTTCGTGGTTCCTTTAAGGTCACGTGTTTTCAGGTCCCCAATTGATGTTACCCATTTTTAGTAAATGTATCCACCTCTTGAACTGGTTCGACTATCGGAACCACATATGCTTGGTTTCCGAGTTACTCGGCATGTGTGTGTACGACTTTCTGAAGGAAAATGATTTCTCCCCCTTTCCTCGCGACCACATTCAGTCCTTTGCGCGGCAACTACTTGGAAGTGTGGCTTGTATGTATTTCACCCGTCAATGTTGGTTTATGCAGTTTTTGACGTCGTTCACGCCCCCCAGTCTTGCATGATTTGCATATCATTCATACCGATCTCAAGCCAGAGAATATTCTCCTAGTGCACAATGACTCGCGAACTGTGACAATCCCAACGCCTGGAAAGGTATTGCCTTTCTTTTTCCTTTAGGGATAAAGCCAGTGTTGATGGATGCTGCGTAGCGCCATGGTCATCGAACAAAGCGCATATTAGGGTCAACAGAGATACGACTAATCGACTTTGGATCGGCTACCTTCCAAGATGAGTACCACTCAGCTGTCGTCGCCACACGCCATTATCGTGCTCCGGAGATCATATTGGGTAAGTTGAACCCTATGATCAGTGTTATGGATTTTGTTTTTTAACCGATACGTTTTAATAGGACTCGGTTGGTCATACCCTTGTGACGCATATTCTCTTGGCTGCATACTAGTGGAGTTCTATACCGGAATGGCGCTCTTCCAAACGCACGACAACCTAGAGCACTTGGCCATGATGGAGATGGTGATGGGCAAGATGCCTGAGAATGTCGCACGGGAGGCCGTGACCCACAAACCTGAGTTCTTCAAAGAGGGACCCAAGCTTAACTGGCCGTCACCCAAGACGACCAAGCAAAGTCGAAAAGATGTCCGCGCGACGCGAAGTCTCCAGGTTCGTTCTATCATTAGTATGTTTTACCTTGCCAACCTGGGTACGCTGTAGGAAATTATCCCACAAACTGATATGATCAACGTTCATTTCCTGGATCTTGTGAGGAAGCTGCTCATGTTCGACCCGAAACAGCGGATTACCGTTCGAGAGGCATTGAGACACCCTTACTTCTCACAAACAATCTCGCCCGAGCTATAGTTCAATTGTCCCCCCCTGTATCGCGCCGGTGTTCTCCACACGCTCGTATAGACCTAGCATCCCTGGCCGGATCGAACCTCATTCACTTGTTTACACTTCCCCATTGTTCCGTATCGTCTACGCTCGCATCTGCGGGCACTCCCGCCCGTTTCCATAGTCATCAATGCATCGTACGCCGACACACACCCCTCTCGCTGGAACAAAAACCGGCGGTTTGTACTCTTACTGCATCGCACCTTGTTTTTAATCTCATCCTTCGCTATTCTCTCTTGTGCTTGCTTATACTTATGATACTCCCCCTGCACCATTGATTACTCGGTTGTTTGTCACACCCCCGAACCCGGAACCAGCTCGCACCTCATGTCTTTATCAGTGTATGCCAATGAACATGGAAAAAGGCAAGAGACGAGAGCGGCCGCGTGTTACATGCCTTACCTTGATGCTCGTAATACACGGTGAGCGAACGAAAGCAAATTGTTTTTCATACGTTGATTTGGAACGAACGAGCAAATGTACAAGCACGCTGTAGGAGATGCGAAGAGATGCACGGTATTGGGCTTATCCCCCCGGGGAGAGTCTTTGGTAAGGCTTCAGCCATGCTTACTTCACGGTTTGAGGAGAACCGGTCTCTTGTACAGCCCCCCCCCCCCCTTCCCTTCTAGGTACATGATAACCTTCGGCCTACGACACCCTCTAGTTCGGATTCAGGGAACTATCACGTTGGGTCAACTCCTATGCTGCACAACTCTCGCATGATCTTGCCCGTGTATTATGTTTGCGCGAAACCGATTGACAGGTCTAAAGATGACACGCCGCCCGAATGGCCACATGCAAATCAAGCTTTTATAGTGCGTATTCACGCACGCATACATGGCATACCCAGGCCTCGCAAACCCCCACGGACCACTGCGTGAGATGGATTACAATCGTGACTCGCTCTCATAAAATGGGTGAAAACCCTGATGAGTGAGGACTGAGGTTGTGATCTTGGTATTCAGGATGATCACCGGTTGCTGGACACAAGCCGATCCTGTCAAGCTGAGCTGCCTAACAAACACGCTCCGTATGCCCTCTGGGGGGTGGATGATGATGATGATGATGATGATGATGATGATGATATGATGATATGATGATTTAACTTGACCGTAGGTGAAAATGGATGTACAGTGTCTTAGCCGTGTGGATATCAGTTATCTATCCCATCTTTCCTGCATACCCCACCCCAGATACGTTTTACGTCTTAACGGGTCCAATTTACGAGCTTCTTTATAGATCAGGCAGTTATGTCTCATTTCTTTCCAGATGTGAATTTTCAGTTCAGGGTTGGTTACGTGGCGGGGCAGCAGAAACTGAACGTTAGTTATTAGTAAATTAATTAATATAGTTGTCGACTTGGCTCGTTCGGCCGAAGGGTTAGAACCACCACCAAGACGAATACGAATACGAAGACCAGGAAAGAATGAAATGAATAACGAATGGTTAAGGTAACCAAGTCTCCTCTCATGTTTTCCCTACTGATACTGATACTGATACTTTTAAAAAGATAGAAAGATAATAGAAAGATAGGATGTCGGGACGAAGCGAAGGGACGCAATGGACGCAACGGACGCAGCGGGCCGAGTTGCATTCCAAAAAAAATGACTCGAAATTTTTATTTATTTATTTCAAAATTTGTTCCTTTCCCTTGACTTTAAGACTTTACTCCAGCTCTCTTCCTCTTCAACATTCCCTGCTCCTGAAATGTGTCCTCACCAAAACGGCGATGCACCCCCAAATGGCGTTCAGGATATGGTAGTAATTGTCGAGACTGCAACCAACGGCCTCAAGGGCGCTAACGGTTCCAACGGTACTGCTCACCGTAATGGGACTAATGGACACATCTCTACGACACAGCGCCGCAACCCGTATGCTCCGAGGGCATCCGACTTCTTAAACAACGTTTCAAACTTTAAAATCATTGAGAGCACTCTCCGAGGTTTCTGTTTTCATCGTTTCCGGGACCTCTACGACGACTGACCCAGCGTCGTACAGAGGGAGAACAGTTTGCCAATGCTTTCTTTGACACTGAGACAAAGATTGCCATCGCTAAAGCTCTCGACAAGTTCGGCGTCGAGTATATAGAGCTTACCTCTCCAGCAGCTTCCGAGCAATCTCGACGAGACTGCGAGGCCATTTGCAAGCTCGGTTTGAATGCCAAAATCCTTACTCACATTCGCTGTCACATGGATGATGCACGCATCGCCATTGAAACCGGGGTAGATGGCGTGGATGTTGTCATTGGCACATCATCCTTCCTCCGTGAATTCTCTCATGGGAAGGATATGACCTATATTACCAAGACTGCCATCGAGGTCATCAACTTTGTCAAGTCGAAAGGTATCGAAGTCCGATTCTCAACAGAGGATTCCTTCCGCTCCGATCTCGTCGACCTTCTCTCAATCTACCAGACGGTCGACAAGATCGGTGTCAATCGCGTTGGCATTGCCGACACTGTCGGTTGTGCAAATCCCCGCCAGGTTTATGAACTCGTTCGCACCCTACGTGGCGTTGTTGGCTGTGATATCGAAATACATTTGCACAACGATACTGGAATGGCTATTGCCAACGCATATACTGCGCTCGAAGCTGGCGCGACGCACATTGATACATGTATGTTGTGTCCCTCCCCCTACCCCCTCCCCATGCGTGCATGCTCATAGAAGAACCTCTCTCCCCCCCGGTTTACAGCCGTCCTAGGCATAGGCGAGCGCGTTGGAATCACACCTCTTGGAGGCCTCGTGCTTGTCTATATGCGGCTGACCCAGATTATGTCAAATCCAAGTACAATCTCGGGATGCTACGTGAAATCGAGAATCTTGTTGCCGAGGCCGTCGAGGTCAATGTGCCCTTCTCAAACCCCATCACGTATGTCTTGTCTTTTTTTTCGCTCGTTTCGATGTTCGGGTGGCTGACGTTCAGTTTAAGTGGCTATGTCGCATTCACGCACAAGGCTGGCATTCACGCTAAAGCCATCCTCAACAACCCGTCTACTTATGAGATACTCAAGCCTGAGGACTTTGGTCTGACGCGCTATGTGTCCATCGGCCATCGTCTGACGGGATGGAACGCTGTCAAATCGCGTGTCGAGCAGCTTGGGCTGCAGCTCACGGACGATGAAATCAAGGATGCTACGGCCAAGATCAAGGAGCTAGCTGACGTGCGCACGCAGTCGATGGACGACGTCGATTCGCTGCTGCGTGTATACCACTCGGGAATTCAATCAGGTGCTCTCGAGGTCGGACAGAAGGAGGCTCTTGACCGATTGCTCCAGGAACATCGTGCAGCGCAGCTTGCCTCTGCGTAACGTTGTCATGTTTGGGGTGGCATTGAGTCAATAATAAAAGTTGGCGTTGAGCCAACACCCTTTTTGTAGACAATAATTTGTATGATTAGACGAAGTAGTCCATCAATTTGTACAAGTGCAATACTATTCGTTACCGTACCGTGTTCAAGCGGGAGGACCGGAATAAACAATGTAAATTCCTCGGCGAAAGAATCCTCTTGTCTCCCTCCTTTACACCCCAAAAGACAGCCGGTGCAGTATATTTTCCAATGTAGATCAATCTCGGGAATGTCTCGTGATCCCTTTTTCTCTTTGATATTTGATGATGGTAGTGATGGGTTGACTGCACGCCTACTACGCATTGATCCGATGCAAATTCCTGGTTTTCATCTCATTTTGGGTAAAATGCTGGGGGCGGGGGGGGGAAATTATTTTTGCTGCCCCACGGCTGGGTTGGACTGTCACCGAAACCAGAGAGGGATAATCTCAGGCGGCCCAGGTTCACCCGTTCTAGCACCTCGTTAGACCATTTTCATATTCCCCCCCCCCCCCCCCCTGCTTTCGATAAGCGGGAAGGTTACACGCCAAATGTTCCACCATTGTGTAATAAACTCGTTCGTTCGGGAACAGGAAAATACTCTGGGAGGACTCCTACCTTCGTGGTCACCTCATTGTTGCTGTTTTTTTAATTAATTAATTAATTTTTATTTACTTGCCTTCCTTGAACTGGGCTTCATCATCAAATGCAAGGTTATTTGATCAGATGTCTCATTGGAACCCACACCACACTTTTCCAGTAAGCATTAGTAAACGTTTATTAAACCGTAAACTCTCCATGACATTTTGACTGGAGGATTTGACTTGTTGAGAAAAACATCGTGGCGCAGGTGGTTTATGGCGAGATGGCAAAAAAGTCAAACGGTCCTTAAGGACAGGTGGGTACCGTCATGTTCCGCGTGGGTTGACCGCTCGTTATTTTCCTTTCCTTTCCCCATTCTCTGGTGGGGTGTGTGCACCAACTCAACTTATTGTCTCCTTATATACACCATGTTAGAGACAAAAGACAAATCTTTATAATACGTCAGACTAAGCAGTCCAGCCTCCCTTGCTCGACTTCTTCATTATGTAATAGGGCAATGTATATTGTATTCAATGTTGTTTGCTTGCCATTGCTGGTACATAACTGATTGTTCTTGCTCCAGGCAACCCACTAAGCTCATGGCCATTAGTGGGATGACCGCCCTGAAGCTCTCTTGGAGACTCACGAGAAGTTGGGACGCATCGATGGTGATCAACTTGAACGTGTTCTACTTATACCTTTGCTCCTTGTCGTGCAGTGCAGTACAGGTTTTTTTTTTTTTTTTTTGAGACACGGCATACGACATAATGGACATCCATCAAGGAGAGACCTAAACCACGGAGCGGGGGATGTTTACCACCATCCCCTGACCTGATGATGAGGAACACGGACACATGCACATGCATATGCATATGCATACAAGAATCCTCATTCAACCGCGTCCGCGTCCACGTCGCCGGGCTCGATCATCGCGGGAGTATCAAAATCCGTCATCCATTTTTTCGCGGCTCACGTCTCTGCTACTGCTCTCTATAAGGCATAACATGGGTTACACGGTGGTGTGGTGTCACGGGTTGGCGTAAGTTACATCTACATCAGCAACAACATGATGATAAGATGACTTGATGTGTTGGCTCATTGACTTTCAGTGCTATGGGTTAGTATTTTGTGCATGCTCTGGGTTGGTCTTCTACTCTGGGTTGGTCTTTTGTGAACTCCATTAGACTGTGACATGATTGTTGTCCTTTGACACCATGGGAACTATGATGCCACTAATCATATTTACTGTTAGGTATCCATGATACCAACTACATTTGCCGCTTAGTCCCTTGAGGTGAGCTGCAATTGTCAGGTGACATGTGATCTCTACCCTCTCAACCAGAATTCTGGTGGAGATTATGTGTCCCTCAAGCACCACACGGGCTGCCAAGAAGGCTGTAAAGTCTGTCAAACATGTGCTGTCAAACATGGTGCTGCTGCTATTTCACACCCTTTCAAAAAGCATCTCTTTTCACAAGGTCAACAGCTCATCTACTTCACCTGGAAGTCACTGTCTCCATCCATGATCTGTGCCCTCTTGTGCCTTGGTGACTGGTGAAGGAGAGATCTCATTGACATACCAGAACTTGTAGCAGCTATCCATACATCATGTCTTGGAGATAAACATGCTCATAGTAGTTCTCTGTTCTCAAGTACTGACTACCACTTCTGTAGTTTAGACATATATATTGTAGTATGATATCTGCAGTTTATATCTGATTGTTTCTGGTACACCACAGTGTACCAACACATGGTTTTTAAGTGTCTTCATGGGTACAGTGTGAACCTGTGGTGTGACCCATGTTATGCCTTACATGACACACCACACCCATAACCCGTTACACCGTATCCGTTAAGACACCATATTCATTCGTGGAGAAACTGTGTAATGAAGCCACAGATAGAAACCATGGGTGTCATACTACAATATATGTGATATGTCTAGACTACAGAGTCAGTAAACTGAGGACAGAAAACTACTATGAGCACATTTCTTTCCAAGATGTGATGCATGGATAGCCACTACAGGTTCTGGCATGTCAATGAGATCTCTGTTTCCCCAGTCACCAAGGCACAAGAAGGCATGAATCATGGATGGAGACAGGAAATTCCAGGTGAAGTAGAGGAACTGTCAACCTAGAGAAAACAGATGCTTAACAGCAGTGGAAGTTGCTGATAAACATGGAGTCAAAGAACAACAATCATGCTGCAGTCCAAAGGAGTTCACAAAAGGCCAACCCAGAGTGAAAAGACCAACCCAGAGCATGAGCACAAAAGACTGACCCAAAACCCAAAGCACTGAGAGTCAATGAGATGAGATGGCATTAAGTCATCTTATCAGATCTAGATGTAACAAGTACAAATAGAGTGGAAATACCCGTGACACGGGTACATCCACATCCAAACCATACCCGTACCCGTTAAACCCGTGTTATGCCCTACTGCTCCCTGCCGTGAGATAGCGTACGGTGCTCTTTACGAGGTACACCGACATAATTTAGCAATACTGTACAGGTGGTACGGTGGCACCCTGGCAAGAATAAGGACATGAGTCAGAATTGCTACATTTAGATGATATGCAAAAAAAAAGAAAAAAAAAAAGAAAGAGAATAGGTATAAATTAAGCAAAGCCGAAAACAGCCATTTAGGAGGAGGTGCGTGTGCTATGCCTTAAGAAACATCAAGGGCACAAGCTGGGGAGAAGATTGAGGGCGGACTGGCAAAAAGTATCTTGACGTCATGTAATACCAAGTCTACCAAACATCTCCGACAGCGTCTTGAACGCAACTGGCTTCACGAGGCTAAGAGATGCGCGCAAGCGTCAATTCGCCAGCTAAAACGACGTCGTGAATACGCACTAGCCATCAACACCAGCCTCGAACGCCTTCCGCTTGTCTTCCAGCGATGACATTCCCGTGAGAGCGAGGATATAAGAAAATTTCCGTTCCGACCTTGATGCCTCGATTTTCCTGATTTGTGTGGTGGCACCATATCCTGTTATAACGCGTCTGCTAGACCCTGACGGACGGATAAAAAAAGCTGAAAAAGAAATCTGCCTACCATCCAATACTGGCATCGATAAATCAAGCAGAATGACGCTGGTGAAACGATCGAACGAACGGTCAGAAATCTGAGGCCGAGATATGGAAACGTACTCGAAGTGACCATCGGTCTCAAACAAACGGACACCTTCATGTCCGTCCACTGCCTCGCGGTACTCGTACCCCTAGAGAGACGCGGCCTCTAGAATGAACCGTGCAAGTAAGAAGGATTAAACGAACCTTGCTGGACAACCATCGGGTTCTAAATGCGCAACATGTGTCAGGCCACGTTTCCATAAGTAAGAACAAGAAGCTTACAGAAGATTACGCAATATGCTGTTGTCCTCCACGACTAGAACCCGAACATCTCTTCTCGACCCTAAGGCTCCAACTGACGACTTCAACAGTGAACCCCCTGTGTCACCCACAGGAATCGTGGGGCTGGTCGTGCTATGTGATTGACTAAGCGAGCGCACACGGCTCCACTGTGCTCCCTCCTGTGGTGTATCGTCGTCCTTGTCGTGTGCCGTTATTTCCCTCCAGGATGCGACAGGATGCACCGTGATAGAACGAGGGCCAAGTACGGGGCGCCGAACATCTGAGTGTCCCGCTACCGGCCCCGATTCTTCCGAATTACGCCTCACAACACCAGCCGGTATGTTAACATGAGAGGACGGGTCGGAATGACCAGGAAGAGGCGTCATTTCCAGTACGGGTGACGAGCGACGGCTAATTTTGAGTGCATGCATGCAGAGCTTGAGGGCCTGACGAAGTCTGGATGGCCCGCCAGGCTTGTACAAGATACGACAGAAACCACCCAGCCGTTCGAACTCGGTGACCGTCGCTGTAAGGTGGTGTTCCCCGCGGCTGACTGTAAGGAGTACAAATGGTCGACGGATATCCCGCTGCTCGATCGCTAGCTGCAGCGCGGACAGATCCTCGTTCGCAACGACGATGTCCCCCAGAGACCCGGGCGGCGCGATCTGGAAACCCCACCAGGATACGAGATAGTGCGCAAGTACTCTGCGCAGAAGCTGCACGCCCCGGTGAGGGTCATCGAAGCCGATTAGGCTGACTTTGGCGGCATGGTCTTGGTTCAAGGTATCGCATACTTTTGGTGATAGTTCATCTTCTTCCACAATCTCGGCACAAAAGGTGACTTTTATCTCCGTTCCCACATTCTCGGCACTCCAAACGTCGACCTTACCGTCAACACCTTTGGATTGCACGATGCTATTGACAATCGCTAGCCCAAGCCCTGTCCCGGTTTGCATAGGATTCTCCTGGGAAAAGGGATGAAAAAGTTGGTTCTAACAAATAACCAATGTCAACCAATAACCCAGTTCACCCTGTCATCAATTGAGCTCTCACCTTGAGAAAATCCTGGCTGATTCCCTAATCACCCTACTATTGAGAACTCCACCTACTTGATAATTGACACACACACCTTGCCGGTGTCAACTACCACTAGTTCAAGTTTGACCTTGTTCGGGGGTACGTCTGATGTTGATGGCAGTTGACGAATAATTACGTGCACGTAACCATCCTGTCAAATTGTCTCAAGAGGCTGGAAATGGACTGCTCCGTAAGCAAAGAAACGAACTATTGTGAACTTGAGGCTGTTGCCGAATACGTTCATCAATACCCTTCGGATACCACCCTTTTCTAGCTTGAGAAGCCATCCCTGAATTAGACTATAAGTGAGAGTGCGATGGGTTAGGTCGATAGAGCACAACGACACCGACCTCATCCCGGTCACCAATCTCGATGACAATTTCGACTAACTTTTTGCCACTGCCATCTTGTCTCGGTGGTGCATACAGGCTACCGATCTCCGATTCCTGCTGACGCGTGAACATGCGTGCCCGGTGCCCTATCCAAGATCCTTCTACCGCTTCTTCTATCAATTGTAGAACGTCGATCCTGGAAGAAAGAGCCACCAAGGGTGGGGGATAACATAAGACCTACGAGTACAATCACCGTCGGCGAAGGACTCACCTTGTAGTGCGGATAACGTGTTCCACCCCGCCTGCCTTGGCGTTTCCACTGAGTTTGGTGAAATCCAGCACGTGGTTCACCGTCTCAACTAGCGACGTGCCGCATGCTTGCACCGTCTGCAAAAAAGACGACTGGGTGTGATTCAACTGTGTGTCAGCGAGGAGCTCTGCCGCTGCCAAGATGCCATGTAACGGAGTGCGTAGTTCATGAGATATGCTAAAGATGACAAAGACGATGCTGTCAAACGTGCCTTGAGACAACATGAAATCCGTTCTCTCACTTTGAAATGAACAAGCTCTTCGCCTTATCGGCAAGCGTCATCCGTCGTTTGAGCACAGCAGACAGAATAATCACGCCTACAGAAGGGCCAGTCGTACGTAAATCTCACCGAATTAGCGCTAGCTGCGGCTAAACAACGCACCGATAGCGCGCAAGTACGACAGCTCATGGCCTTCAAGCTGTAATTTGCCCCCAATTAGGAAGCATCCCTTACTCGCGCGAGAAGTTAACGAAGCTGCTCACGTATCGCCTGCCATGCTCCGATGAGTTGTATGCACAAAGCATAGCAAACGGTCGCTTGTCAATGTTGAAGATGGGCACGCCTATCGAGTTGTTATACCCAACTGTGCCGCCTCGCCACCGACCGAGACGTTGTACTTACATAATGAATACTGCGTCGCGTTCGGAAGGAATGGGCGGAGCGGGGGGGGCACTACAGCCTCGAACACACGACCGTCGGGGTCTTTCAGGAACATGTCCCAGATGCGCACGCAAGCATCGCCTTGCACCTGATGTGTCGTCGTGTCCTCCGCGCTGTGTACGATGAGAGACACGACGGCCTCTGCCCCAACAGTCTCGAGCACCTCACCGTGCGACATGTCCATGACAAGCGCGCCTTCAACGTCAAGAGTTTTTTTCACTAGCTTGGCTGCCCGCTGATAGACCCTGTCCATCGAAAGACTGTTCTTCACATGTGAAGTCGCCTCTTGGTCTGGGCTGGTCTCAGAATCGATTTCGAGGCATTCGCGAGTGAACTGTTCCATCTATAGTTGGCAATTTGTGACCCGATCGTAAATCGACATGTTTCAGGTGATTCGGGCGCTCAGGAGTGCAACTTACCGATGTTTGTATACGGTCGCGTATTCGAAGCTGAATCTTGTCCCGCCATAATTCCATTTCGCGCATCGCAATTGCCTGTGTCGGTTAGAAGAATACGTGTTATGCCCCAATCGCATGTGTGCGCGACTCACAGCAAACTCCTTAAGCGTGTGGCGCTGCCGAGGACTGAACTCGGCTCGCGGCGCATCGTCCATAATGGCGAGAGTGCCGACGTTGTACCCATCCTGCGTGCGTAACGGGGCGCCCGCATAGAAACGAACGTGTGGCGGGCCGGTGACCAGCGGCTAAAATTCGTCATCAAGGGGAAACGTAAATACAGTTGTATAAGAATTGGAATCCATCGTACACTCTTTGCAAACCTCCAGTCCATGTGGGTGTCCGGAACAACCATGGGCTCATCACCGCTGTGCCGAAGTAAGTATGTAGGTATTGGGAGGGATCACCCTGAGACGCACCGCTGCAAAATGGTATGAGCACATATTGATCCTGTCCGAGGAAATGTTGAGAACGCCCAGCCGGCTATGGACTCATCTGTTATGGCCGCCACGGGTTTGGGGGTAACGTCACTCACAGGCTGACTTCATCCACCTAAAAGGGTCGATCAGTAAATCCCCTGAATGGCCTGTCCGGCAAACATACTGCTCATTCCCATCAATGAGGCCAATAATGACTGTCTTTGTACTAAATACCAACTTAGTGAGGTGCTCTATCCTCTCAAAGTTAGTATCTGGACCAGTATTCCATATATTGAACTGATACAAAGCCCGGCGGCGCTCAAGCTCATCGGGTGGGTACGGCGGCGCAAGATAACCGAGCTCGAGGAACATAGCCTCCTCCTTGAGCGCTCGCCCTGCTCCCGCATCCACCGCACGGGCAGGGGGTGACGCCGAAGATACAGAAGTTTTGCTAGGTAGGGGAGAAGATGTCTGCCGCGTAAGGTTCACGCGGCGAGGGGCAACGGGAGCCGTCTGTATGGCCTCTGGGTTAGATGATGTATACTGTCGCGGCGGACTAGGAACCGTTGCCATCGGTTCTGGCGACGCTGAAAACGCGGCAACGCCAAAGTAGTCATCACCGGACTCGATCAAGGGTTTCACGGGCACAGACGCAGGGGTGACATATGGCGGAGAAACCGTCATGGTCAACGCGCTTGGGGGTGCAGACTCTATGTCCGAGTTATCGGGAGTTGGAGGCGTCGAGGGTGGACTACCCTGAATTGAGCTAAGCGTGGAAGGTGGCTGGGCCATCCTGTCGACATCAATGGTACCCTCCCAAAAACTTCCGAGGCGCTGACGATAGCGAGGGGATTGAGGTCCTAATGGAACATCAGATGGATACGAGCCCGGAATGGCCGTTCGGGCATTCCGAAATGGATCTGTCAGCTCGTGTTCGGGAGATGGCAAAGCCAAGGGGGCTATGCTAACCCGTGCAGCTGCCCAACGCATGGCAGCTGCGGTTGTTGTGGCATCGGCGTGTGGAACAGTCAACGACGCAGTTGACGCAGAGGGCGGCTCGAGCATGGGGCGTGCCCCAGTGGATGATCGGGTATCGGCCAAAGAATTGTGGAGACGGTGTGGTATGGATGGTGTGATACCCAGAGTCGAGCTACGGCGGGACGTTGATGGTCCCCGCATCAATGAGGAAGACCCGGGAATGGGTGGCGTTGATGTCGCTGTGGAGGGAGGGCTGGTGGTCTGGGGCGGCGTGTCGCCCCTCCGTACCGAGTTGGCCGGTGCATCAGATGAGGCACGAGGCAAAGAGGCGCCTGGTAAAATGCTGGTTGAGGATAGGTTCTGAATGGTGCTGGAGCTCCCCGATGGGAAGATTGAAGGTATGGGTATACAGGGATCGGCTGATACATCAGGCGGTGAGCCGGCTAAAGAGAGCAGTTGGTGTTGACGCTCAAAACAAGAGCGGGGAGGGTGCGGCGCTTTGTGGGGATCCCAACGACCAAAGGCATAAGCAGTAATGAAACCGGCCCAGTCGCACTCAGGCGACTCATTCAGACCCAAGGTGTCGACGTCTGCGGGAGATGCCATATCAAGTGCACGAGTGAGACCGGCTAGCGGGTTGTTGTTGTGTCCCACATGAACGATCGTAATTAATATTCAAAACTGGAAGATGATAGGGGAGAAGATACGCACCAGGATCGGATCTTTTCTGTAACTCGTCGCGCAAATTCAAGAAGGAGTGGTGGTAGGAGGACTTGGCACGCAAGCCTTTATGCAGGGAATCCGTAGCTGAATCAGAATCGCGACGAAATGACGTACGAAGGTGGGATTTCGAGGAATAATTAGATTTTGGGGATGCAGAGGAAATGATGCTTTGGCTCGGAGATAAAGATGAAGTAGTTGGAGTTGAATTCAGAGGAAGAGTAGTTGGAGGAAGTTGGGCGCGACTAGAAGCGCGCTTTTGATTAACCAAAGGGGCATTAGAGAGGAGTGAGGAGTGTGGTAAATTGGCAACCGATTGAGTAGTAGTAGTAGTAGTAGTAGTGAGGAGAACGGTCGTCGTTGTTGTTGTTGCTGCTGAAGTCACTCTATGGTGGTCTAGATCCATGGCCTCTGGTGTAAGTTGTTGTTGTTGTTGTTGTTGTTGTTCCTGTTCTTCATTCTGATGCTTCATCCAGTCCATATATGCGCCTTTTATTTTATTTTATATTTTTTCAATAGTAACAATAACAACAACAAACGACAAGAACTCACTCATGCTCTTTGCCTCTTGCCTCTTGCTCTCCTTCCAAACAGCTCCACAAAGAATCCCCGTGGGGGGTGGCGTGCGTAAAAAAAAAGGTTGTGGAGATCAGGCCCGTGCTTTCCCGGAATTGAAGTGACGTCATTTTTTTTGTTTTATTATGATTTACGGACATTAGTCACCGCGGTCACCACCTTCCCTTCCTTCTATAGTAGCCCTATCACCAACATACTCCACACGTACACGGGTAAGATAATGTTATCGTTCTGCCCTGACATGGCTTCCAGCACAGATCCAAGTCCAATAATCATCCCGTATCGCACAACCTTTTCAAGGCGATGTCACTGGGCGTTAAGGACTGCTCAATTTTATATTACAACTTACCGAGAAATCTTCTATCAACCCACACAATCTCAGCACCCATGCGAATGCCACAACAGAGAGTGTGAACCCGGCGCTCCCCTCCAACGTCTTAGGCGTTGTCGGTGACCATTTGTATCGTCCCACCCGCTTTCCGACCGTGGACGCCTGGCAAGCCTCGTAAATTAGACCTACACTGGCTGTTATGAACCATCCGAATCAATTCGAAACGCACCACCGCGTCTCCAACTCCGACGGTCAAGATTCCCGTGTACATCAGTAAACGGGAGGGCCTACAGCAAAGTTTCAGTCATGAACCATGCATGTGATTCAACACATGGCCGTGCCCTTTCAAGAAGGGAAAGGGAAATCGTACTTACGCTTCAAACCACAGGGCTCCCGCGCATCCTGTTAACAGGTAGAAGTGACTTAAAATAACCGTACCACTGTCCTTTGAATCGAGAAACTCGTTCATAAACACGTGCACCGCCGCTCCGAAAGGGTACAGCGCAAAGTACCGCACGTACTCCACGAACACAAACAGTGCAAACGCAGCGCTGAACGCCAGATGCGTAAACGCCGGATCCGCAGCCACGCCAGGCACGAACATAACTACAGCGAGCGCATGAAAGAATTTACGCCGAGCATTCAGACCCAGCGTCGGTACACGCCGGTCCGCCGCATCAAGCCACTCACTCGCGCCAAGTCCGAGGTCAGTCGGGATGTGCGGCATTGCCACTGTGGGGAACATCGCCGAGACCGCTGACGAAGCCGACGAGACAGCCGAAGACGTCAGAGACGATGGCGCCAGCGCTAACGCTCCTGACGCTGGCGTTGCTGGCTCACTCCCTGATGGTACGACGCCGTTACAGTCCATCATGGGTTCACTACCCATAGGCAGACGTGGCCGGAAGCGACGCGATCGCGCCAGCTGCCGATTCCATCCCCAGACGCTAATACTTCCAAGTACGGCCCAATACACCAACAGCGCAGGTCGCGTCCATGGTGACGGTCCTTCAAGTTGCCAAAAGATGACCCACAACCACGGGTCGCGCCCACGCAGGAGCCACCGTGTCCACATGCCAATCAGCCCGCCAACGATGAGCGCAGCGCCAAGGTAAAATCCGACAGCGAGTGAGCGTCGGCGTGCCTGCTTTTCATGAGGGAATCGCAGGCGGCGTACAGGTCGCTGTGCGATATGCCGGGACAGCGTGAGTAACGGTGAAAGCAAGAAGCCCGTCAGCAGCGACCCGGGATGAGAGCTAATTGAAAGATAAGCAATGGCGTAGGCAACCGATAGGTCTTGATGTAAAGCGTTGTCACAGGCCATATCTATTTCGTGTGATTTGTGGCGTTAGTCTCGCCGTGCATTTACGCATCAAAAGAACTAGGGCGCACCCTCGCAACGGTCAGGTTTACCAATTCTGTGAACAGCGCAGTGGCCCCAAATACCACCAAGCCAAGTTCGCCAAGAGTAAAGCCGCGATGTGCGAGTCGGACCGCGATGTAGAGCGAAAGCTGGAAAAAGACAGAACCCGACGCGATTTCCCAGTACGACATGTCTGATATTTACACATGTCATTCGGCGGCAAGATAAAAGAGAGAACTCATGACTTACGTTTCCAGACGCTCACCCCTACACTATCGAGCGCGAAGCGTAGTCCGAGAAGGAACGTGCAAACAAGATACGTGAATCCGACATACAGCCATCCTTTGCGTGACTCGCTACGGGGGACTGAGCCACGTTCGCCCTCGGCAACTTTATGCTGCTTCCGATGGCGCCACTCGAACCAGTGAGACGCATACACATGAATAAGCAAAGCGGTGGAACAAAGCGTGCCCAGGTCCACAGCATTACGGCGCGAGAGCACCAGCGCCTGGAGTGGTGTCAAGGGAGTTTCGTTGGTGAGCCGCCATGGCGCCTCGATGTGCCAAAACGGGGGTTGAGGCGTGCCATCGAAGAACGACGTGTCGGACTTGAGAGCTATATAATACAAAGCAGACGTGATCAGTGGTCCAAGAATAAGGCCGCTGATGAGTCCATCATCGGATGAGATCCTAAAACAACCTGTCAAAATTTAAATCGTCGTGGAAGTACTTGTAAACCTGACCTGTAGTTTTTTAGGCACGGTCATCCAAACATATCCTCGATTTTCAGGGACGGGTGGATTGCTTATTGGGGTCCCACGACGAGGTACGCGTGATTCTGGTAGACGAAGAGTAGGAAGAGGGTCGGGTGATGCTGAGTCCATCGCGGTAGGCAAGGGGGAAATTCGCGTGCATGACGAGTGATTCCAAACAATGTGAGTCAGAGATGCAAAGATGAGAGCATAGAGTTCTAGCGTATATATGTTCGATCATGCGTCTCATCTAAAAAAAAAAAATTGAAGTAAGCGTACCGATGGGTAGTCCATCATTGAGTGGCGATTCGCTAGAAAAGAGCTGCAATTTTTGTGCCGCGTAAGCAAGCGCTGACATGAGGATAGCAGCCTCCGCGGCATACTTCGCATCTGTACAAAATTTATATTGCCAAGAGATCGCTTGAAAGGAAAATGTGATAGAGATTGTCCCTGGGAGGGCAAAACCAGCAGGTCCAGCACTGCGTGTGCGAAGGAAGTAATGGGTGAGGGCGGACGCGGCTGGGGCATGATTCCATTTAAACCTAGAGACCGGGGAGCAGGAGAGCGAGAGCGGGTGAAGGCGCGTCGACTGAGAGCACCTGCGTGGCCATTAACCTTGGAACCGTCGGAGCTAGAGGCGGGAGGGGGGGGACTGGGTGCACGCGGGGGTTTTCGGTTCCCATCCGCGCCACCAATGCGGGTCTCGACGCTAACGGAGCCACGTCTGCCGATAACAGTATGCGTATCGTCATCGGTATCATCGTCATCGGTGGTCATACCAGAGGCAGAACTTAAAAAAAAAAACGCGTCAGTGTGAGTCTGAGTCTGAGCCAACTCCCGTTTATTTCTCGTCATAGCAAGTAATTAAACGCCGAAAAAACAAAAGCTGCGTGGGACGAAACTCCACAAGCCTCGTATTCATGTGGTCAGAAGAAAGTTCCAGACGCGTTCACGTACAATGACGCAACCGAAGGTAGCGTGATAAGCAGGTTGTATGCGGGACTTACCTAGACGAACCCGCTTGGTAACTCGTACTCCAATCAAAGGTTGGCGGGGCATGCGTCCCTGTTGCTGAGCTAAATGAGCTGGACGGCGCCGCCGCACACGTACACCGGCGTGGCTTTTGCGTGTAGCGACGTCTGGACGCGCAGAAGCCAGTTTGGTGTGGGGGGGTAACGGGGAGGACGTCAAGCGCGGTGATTTTAGAAATGATGCCAGAACTTCAGGGCGGCAGCCCTAGGGGGATACAGATAAACTATTACTTGGACTAGTGAAGACGCCGTCCTTGGAGTTTGATACTCTCACGCCTACTCAGTCAGTAGCAACAAGTCTGAATAACACCCGTTGTTTGGCCCAGACGAGGGAAGATATTAGGGAGAAGATAGACAGCAGGACAGACACGATAGAGTAGTAGATACGACAATACGACAACGTGTTCACGGTCGGACATCCGGGCCGTCTGTTTCTATTGATAAGTAGTTTAGAGGGCTTATATTTATTTAATTAATTAATTACTTAATTTGCTTAGCTACTCGTTGCCGTTGCTGTTGCTGTTAGCTGTTGTTGTTGCTGATGCTGCTGATCTGGTTATGGTTGGTTCAATTCAGCCAAATGGGCTCAGCTCAAGTAAGTCTATTCCGATTCAAGTTGAGTCGAAGGTTTGTTTTCAATAACGAGGCCCTTTTCTGGTATGGCTCACAACGTTGATCCATAGCAAGGCAGCGATCTGAGTGCCGGCCTACTCAGTTTCTAATCAGATGCACGAGGCAAGGTCTAAAGTCTGACACGCATCTGCCGCCTTTACCACTTTGGTTGGCGCTAGTAGCAACCCTGAACAACCTTGGGAAGGGACCGGGACGACCATATGGCTCCTGACTTGATGTCTCAGCAGCCGTCCTAGTCCCTTCGGCCGTTGGCCAAGGATTATACTTTTGCCCACACATGTTACACGTGAGGTATCTTCCGTTCTAGCCGCAGAGACCGCATCGGGATATATCCCCTAGTGTAGCAACTTGCATCAGAAAACGTGGCGCCAAAATAGTCGCTGAGAGGGCATTAGCAGTATACTATTCACATTCACTGCTGGTCCCAGTCCCAGCAACCCGACACCACGCGGGGAACGCCGCAATTGTAGATACCATACCAAATCCTCTTTTTGAATGAATGGTGAAGTGAAATGAAACCCTCTCCCGCCGTCCCCGTTCTCCCGTTCCCCCGTCCCCCCCCCCCCAACACACGCACCTACCCCACCTGTACATAGAT
>WTXG01000142.1:0-91824 GCA_022496185.1 Multifurca ochricompacta
AGTTATTCGTCCTTTCATTGCGGGCCCCTTCAGCCCATAAGTCTTCACACACGTTATGTCAGGCGGCAACGCTGCCAACCCGATAGAGTGGGTTCGTCGCCATCGGCGGACTCATCAGTTGTCCTCGTGGGCCACAAGTCGTGACCCCATCCCCTCCTCCTCCCTACGTCCCGCCCCCTCGCACTGGGGGTGAACACCTCGTCCTCGGGCTGCAAACCCCCTCCATTTCCCTCCCGAGCTTCCCTCGGATGAAGCGGTCGTCGCCTACATCCGACCCATGCTCTACGACCCTGTCGACACGCCGGACAGGGCCATCCGCCTCGACTCCGCTGCCCATGAGCGATGCGTCGAATATCTCAACGAGGCTCGTCGCCGAGACCTCCACTCCGTTGCCGAGAATAGCATGGCTATTCTCTTTACTATCTTGCGGCCGCCCTCCGCATGGAAGAGAATTCCGATATGGGCATCACTGCTGCGCTTCTCGAGCGATCAAACAGCATCACCACGGCTCTCCTCGACACTGGGATCCAGCGTTCAGGTGAGATTTCGTACAATACTGGGCTTGAACCAGTTTCCTGGGGCAGATTGCTCCGCAACATTTTGGGGGCTGCGATACGGGGCTTGCTCCGCTCTCCCTCCGCCATGTCCCTCCTCGACTACCACGAGGGGGGCGATTTTATTGATGCGGTTTCCCTACCGCGTGGGGCTGAGGTGCCCCAAACACCCCTCGCTCATTTGCAGGTGATGGCTGCGCAACTCCATCAAATTCTGAACGGCCGGCAATCGAACGCCCAAGCCCACATCGATGGCCTCAGTTCCGCTATCGATGAATCCCTCCGCGCCTCGTTGCGCGCCGAATGGCTGGCACAAGTGGCCACCCCTGAATTCCTGGACGAGCTCCGGCTCTCCCTACGCCAACAGCTTGAAACCGAGGTTGCCGCCGAGGTGTACGCTGCACGCGACCAAACCCGTGCCCGCATCCAGTCCGAGCTGGAGGCCCAGATGTACGCGGAGGTTTCCCAGGAAGTCTCTGCCTTCCGGCTCCAGTACTCGGCTGAGCGCCATGCAAAAGTCCAGGCTGAGATTGATCTCTTGGCCATTTCCCCTTTGGCTGACCTCGATAGGACGCCTCGTTCCGCGACTAAGTCCCGGTCCACTCGAAAAAAGGCCCGCCGCGAATCCCCGACGACGCCTACGCGCTCTCTTTCGCGTGCGGCCCCCTACCCCTCCCGACCGGTTTCCCGGGCATCCTCTCGTTCCGACGACGTTGTCCCCGAGACTCAGACCGCCGCTCCGATGGCGGTCTCTCCTCCGGTGATTTCTCAACCTCTGGAGGAGTTTTTCCATCCAGTTACCGCTTCCGGTTTCGACGCTGCGAACCATGGGACCGCAGCGTCCATCCATGCCTTCGAGGAAGAAATGCCGGGCCCTGATGAGGGCCCTCGAGCTGAGTCTTCCTCCCTGTCGTACCTCACGGAGGTACCTGCTGACACCGTGGCCCCGCCACCTCCCCAATCCTCCGACCCCCTCGACCGAATCACGGCCACGCTTGCGCTGATACTCGAGCGCATCGACCGCCTGGAACGGGGAGTCCCCGCTGCACCGCCGGCGGCCCCTGCTCGACCCGCTGCGCGCCCGGCCGCCCGCCCGCCTGCTGCTGCCGCTGCTCGCGCTCCTGCCCCACCTGCCGCCCCCGCTACTCCGGCGGGCCCTGTAGGTGCGACCCCCCCTGACAACTTCAGGGTTGTTGGGCCGTCGACGATGGCCCAGCAGCTCAAAGCTGTCTCCTTCGCCCAGGCCGCTACGAAGGCCCAGGGTCGCACCATGCAAGGTGCCCCGAACCCCCGCGCTCCCGCCAAGGCTGCGTCCACGTCTTTGACGCGTGCGCCGGCCTCGGAGCATACCACAGAGGTATCGGTGATCCTGCCGCCTCTTCCTGCTGGTGTGCTGTCCCGTGGCCTCCCACCTCCTCCCCAACTCCTCCTTGGCGCCCGGCAAGCCCTGCTCAAACAGGCCCCGTCCGCCCCCCACCTTCTCTCCGGTCGCTGGTCTGTCGGCGCCGGACGCTCTGAAGGTAACTTCATTTTTACGTTTGCTGGTGCTCATCCGCTCCAGACACTTCTCCCGTACGAGCCCGCGCTCGTCAAACAATTCCCTGGGGGCCATCTCGTCCCGACCCGCGGCTGGGAATGGTTCCAGCTACGCGATGTCTACGTGTCGGCTGGCGACGGTGTCATCTTCGACCCCGCCACCCTCCAGACGGAACTGCGCCGCAATGGACAGTTCACCCATGCTCTTTTCCCGTCCCCGCCGCGTTGGCAACAGGAGCCGACCAACATCCGCTCCGCGCGCGCGACGGTCGTCTTTGCCCTGCACGGGCTCTCCCAGGTCGAGGTTGCGCGACTTCTCCGCACTCCCTGCTACATGTTCGGACGCCTGGCCAGGCTTGTTCACGCCGGCCCCGCCCCGACGCTCGTCCAATGTGGTCGTTGCCACAAGCTGGGTCACAGGACCCAACAACTCAAACGCGCCAACGGTCGCCGCGTCTGCACCCAACCGCTGGACAAGCCTCTCTGCTACAAGTGTGGCGGGGCCCATCCTTTTGCGGAGCATAATGTCCGCTGTACAGGCCCCCATCACGTCGCGGGCCAGTGCGACTGCACTTTCAAGTGCCTCCTGTGCGGCCAGACCGGGCACCATGCCCGCTCTGCCAAGTGCCCCAAGCGGGGCCCTTTCGCTGCTCCTCCTCTTGCGGATACCCCAGCTAACTGGACAGGTCCCTCGGTCGATCCCGCGCCTGTTCTTGGTGCGACACCTGGGAACTCCCAGTCGGCGGGTGACTCTACCGCGTTCACCCCGGTCTCCCGTCGGGCTCGCAAGCGTGCGACTCAGGCGGTGCCTGCGGCGCAAACCGCTCCCGCTGCCCCACCCGCGGCAAAGCCCCTTGTTGCGCGCCCTGATGCGCGCATGACTACCACGAAGACGATTGCCCGGCCTCCTGTACAGGAGGCTCCGAGTACGTCTTCTATTTCTGAATTTACCCCTACCCCGGCGTCGGTTGCTGGCACCCCTTCTACAGTGTCGGCCCCCGAACCCACTCCACGACAACATACCGAACAGGTCATCGCGTCGGTCTCCTCTGCCCGTCGCACGCGCGGCGGCATGGCTGCGTACCTCTTCGACGGGGAAACCCTCACGGACCGCGGTATGCAACATCTCCGATTCCTGCTCGATTCCTCGCGCCGCCGCGAGGCGGCCGTCGAGCTTTACTTCTTCGACCGCCTCATTGGTGGTAATGGCTCCGGTGCATCCATCTCACGACGCATGGCCCAGGACGCCCCCGACCTCGTCTCGTTGATCGAGCGGGTGATGGACCTCCGCAAACTTATTCCCGCGGGCCCGTCCCCGGCTCCCTCCCTCGACCCTTTCGCTTTCCATGTCTGAGTGCTCCATCCTGAGCCTCAACATTCAGCACAGCAACGTGAACTTGCACGCTGTGCTGAACTCCAACTCTCAAGATCACATTCTTTTGGTGCAGGAGCCCTGGTTCGGCCGCATTGGGGTCTCCCGCTCCGACTCCCTTCCCGACGGTCAGGATACCCTCGGTGCCCCAGCCCACCCTGGCTGGGATTTCTTTTACCCTTCGATGCCGGCTCTCTCCCGTGCAAAAACGCTCATTTATGTGAGGAAATTCATTCCCTCACAACCTAACATTCCTTTCCCAGCACAATTCGTCACCCGGCACGACCTCTGCGCTCACCCGTGCGTGCTGGTTGGTGACCTCCGCCTGGGTGCTCAGACCCTGCGGATTGTGTCCTTCTACAACGACGTTCGGGACCCGTCTGCTCTTCGCGCGCTCTGCTCGCTTGTGCTCGACGACACCCCTACTGTCCTAGCCGGAGACTTCAATCTCCACCACCCGGACTGGGCCCCGCCTGGCTCATCTACCCCTACCTCGCCCTCTGCTTCCGCTTTCCTTGACTGGACTGCTGACCAGGGCCTTGACCTTGTGTCGACCCCCGGAACAATCACACGCCGCGCCTCGAACCACACCGGCAGTGTTCTTGACCTTGTCTGGGCCTCTCTGCCTCTCCGGCTCAGTGGCTCTCTCTCTCCGTGTACCATTGACTGGGCTGCCAGCCTGGGGTCCGATCATGCCGGACTCCGCTTTTCCTGGCAACATTCCCTGATGACCCTCTCGCCTGCCTCGCCTGTCAAATCGTACGTCACCAAAATTGCGGACGACGACCTCAAGGCTTGGCTCGATCATCTGGACCTTTCCTTGCCTTCCATCCCGGTCTTCCAATCCACGGACGACATTGACTCTTTCGCTGCCCTGCTGCTCGACGTCATAACCACGACTGCGGACGCCCATCTTGCTGTCACCACCACCCCACGCGCTAAACGTGCCAAGTGGTGGAACCCTGCTTGCTCGCAACGTGTTGTGGAACTCCGACGTTCCAGACGCGACCCCGCTGCCAAGGCTCTAGCCGCGGCGGCCTTGCGTAAAGAAATACGTCAAGCCAAACACGCCTGGACTAATAACGCTATAGCCACCCAGGATGTTTGGGACGTCGCAGCTTGGCGCCACGGGCGCAAAGTCTCTATTGTTCCGGCGATCAGACGACCTTCTGGCCCCCTCCTCTGGGACCGATCTGCTATTGAGGAGGTCTTTGTCGCACAGTTCTTCGGCTCTGAGTCAACCCCTGTGCCTTGCGCATTTGAGGATGACCCACCCCAGTTCCCGATCAGGGACTGGCACCCCTTCACTGCTGACGAGATTGCAGACCACCTGGTCAAGACCTCGTCCAAGTCCGCCCCTGGATTTTCCAAAATCAACTGGCGGATCCTCAAATGGGGCTGGCCTGTACTGAGCAAACCAGTCACAGCGCTCTTCAATGCCTCCGTCCACCACGGCCACGTTCCTTCCGCCTGGAAGAGGGCCCTCACGGTGGTCCTCCCCAAGCCGGCTCGACCCGACTATAGCCTAGCCAAGGCCCATCGCCCGATCTCCTTGCTGGAGACCATGGGGAAGCTCCTTGACAAGGTTCTTGCCAAGCGCCTCACTTCCGACATCGATCGTTACGCAACGCTCCCGTCCACTCAATTTGGCGCACGATCCAACTCGTGCTGCCTCGACTCTGCCCTCTCACTGGTGCACGACATCACGCGGGTCCAGGCCTCTGGCATGGTCTGCGGGATGGTGCTCTTTGACGTCTCAGGGTTTTTCGATCATGTTCATCCCCAGCGATGCTCGGCCGTCCTCTCCAGGCTCGGTTACCCCCCTCAGGTCGCCCGGTGGGTGCTCAGTTTCCTCACTGACCGCTCGGCCTGTCTCTCCTTCAATGGCCAAGTCGGCCCTCCCCACGAGACCACCATTGGCACCCCTCAAGGCTCGCCGATCTCCCCGGTCCTCGCCACGCTTTACGCGGCGCCACTCCTCCACCTGGCCTCGACTTGGCAGGGCTGCCGGTTGTCCATGTACGTGGACGACGGCCTGCTCTTTGCCTGGGCCCCGACCTGGGACGAGGTCACAACGTCCTTGCGGCACCATTACACTGTCGCCATGGAATGGCTCCACCGCGCCGGCATGTCTGCGGACCCGGCGAAGACGGAGGCGATTTTCTTTTCACGCGCTCGCACGCGGAACTTACCCCCACGCGAGATCTCTCTCCCCTGCGACGATGGCACGGAGTTCATTGTCAAGGCAGGGGCCCAGGTGCGATACTTGGGTTTTTTCTTTACTCCTTCCCTCTCCTGGCGACCTCACGTAGATATCATGTGTCGACGGGCTCGCGCGTCCATTCGCGCTCTCCAACTGCTGGGCAACAGCGAACGTGGCCTCACCACCAAGAACTGGCGGCTCGTACTCAACGCGGTCTGCCTCCCGGTGCTTACCTATGGCTCTCAGCTGTGGGTACACACCAGGCAGGCCCCGGCCCTCATCAAGCGGCTTCAGCTGGTCTCCAATGCTGTCGTCCACAAGATTACGGGCTCTTTCCACACCGCCCCTCGCGGGCCCCTCCATGAACTCGTTAGAGTGCTTCCTATGAAGCATTTTGTCGAAAAATTGGCGGATACAACGGCCCTAAGGTACGCCTCTTTGCCTGCTCTCTCCCAACCCATCCAGCGCCTTCACGGGCACCTGGATGAGGCCCTTCTTCACCCTCGACGTCGCCGTCGCACCTCGACCTCTCCCCCTGCGCCTCGCCGCCTCTCCCCCCTGCAAGCCCTCGCCGCCCGCGTCCCTCCATTGGAGGGTTCTGCGGATGTCCTCGCCTTCGCACCATGGGAGTTACCAGCTTGGGGTGAGCGCCTGCATTTCGTAGGCACTTGCCCCCCCAACGTACGTCTCGATGAAGTGACTGCCTTCTTGGCTCAACCGCGCGCTGACCTCGCTCTGATCCACGTTGCCACGTCACACTCCCGAGCCAAACGCATCGACAAGAAGCTCGTCGGCTCCGCGGCCGCTGTCCTGATGGACTCCGGTGGTGAGACCACCAACCACTGGACTCGCGGCACTGACGGTGTCAAAGCCGACGTCGACCTCTTTGCGCTTCGACGCACCCTCCAATGGCTCGCCTCGTTCTACGAGGGTCGACCGATGGCTCCCCGCCTCATCGTGACTGCCCCCTCGGGCTCTTCACTAGCTGGCCTCCGCACCCGGGACCCCAGGCGTTTTACCGGTGACTTTGTTTTGTTCCACAACGCACTTGCTAAAATCCTTGCAGACCACCCTTACCTCGACATCACCTTCATGTGGTGTCCACCCTCCCCTCGATACCGCGCGTCGTCTCTGGCCCCTAAGGCTGCTGACCGCGCTCGTCGACTTTACCGGCCGGGCAACGAAGAAATGCCCCCCTCGCCCCTGCAATGGCGCGCACTGTCTCGCCTTCGCGCCTACGACAACTGGCGCGACGAATGGCTGCGCTCCCGCTCCCTCGACGCTGAGACCCAGGCTGCTCACAAAGCCTACTCGATCTCGATCCAGGGTCCTCCCACTGGCGGTAACCACCCACTCTGGGCTGCGGTGACTGCCAAACGCAAAGACAATCCGTTCACCCGACATACGGTCTCCACCGCCTTTCAGCTGGCCACTGGCCATGCCTTCATCGCGGAGTACCACGAACGGTTTTTCAGTTCTCGTCCCGAGGCGGATCGCCTCTGCCACTGCGACGACGTTACCCCTGCGACCTTCGCCCACGTCGCCCTCGATTGTCCATTACACGCCCAAACACGGACGGAATGCGACATGGACCCTGGCTCTCTCTTTGATGAGCTGTCCTGGGTTGCGATCTTCAATAATCGCGCTCGGGTTACTCAGCTCTTGGAGTTCATCCAAGCGTCTCGGGCCTTCTTCAAGCCCATCCACGCCCGCCGGCCTCGCGAACCCCTTGATGGGGGCCCCCCATGGCTCTGGACTTAGTTGTAGGTTTTTCTTACTTCTCTGAACGGTCTCTTTCTCGGACGGCCTCTCCACGTACTATCTCCCTTAGGTTTTTCTCTTAGAGTTTTCCGCCTCGCATGTCCCTGTAGACACGGCATCTCCATGTACACCCTCACAGTAGTTACATTGTACCCTGATGTAGCCGCGCGATTGGGCTGAGTCCCGCAAGCGCGTCAATAAACTCGAGTTCAAAAAAAAAAAAAAAAAAAAAAAAAAAAAAAGTTGGGATCGTAAATACTGTTTAATAATAATAAGATTGAGATAGGGATTCAATCGTCGTTGGCCACTCCTTCTCCCCTTACCTCCGTGATTACATGCACCTTGAAGATAAGCGGCGATGGCGCAAGGGCTTTGTCCGAATGAGTTGAATGACTTGGGGAGGGTGAGAGAGGGAGAAGGAGGAGGCGGAGGTTAATCGGGAATCGATTAGCGAGTGAAGACGATTTGATATGATCAACTCACCCAAGACCATGTCGTAGGACAAGTAGGGTACACAAGTTGAGCATCTACGAGTCGCGAGGCCAGCAAAAAAAGGAACGTTGCGAGGGAGATCTTGGACATCGTTGCGTTGTACGTGTAAAGGAAGTGAAGGGAGGGGAGGGGGAGGGGATGAAAAGGAGAGAGAGAAGAGAGGGGAAAGGAGAAGGAAGGAGGGGAGGGAAGGCCAAAAAGGATCCGATCCGCCCTTCCTCTTCTATATCTACACGGACTTGGCGCCGCGCCTCATCTTTCCAATTGACGTTTAGGGTTGGGGAGGAGAAGGAAGGGGAGGGAAGGAGAGGAGGGAGGGGGAGAGGGGGGGGAGGGGGCAGGGAGAACACCGGACTCTGGGTGGGAGGCCAATGGGCGTATCTCCTTTGACTTTTCTTTATCTCTTCCTTTATCGGGGTTAGACCCAACCAAAGCCCAACATGACAACTTTTTTTTTTCACCTCGACCGACGCTCGCTGCTCGCTTTTGCTATTGTTACTGGCTGGCTGTGACGTTTCCGCGCTATTGATGCACTTTAGTTTACTTTTGACCCTGATGGGTAGAGGAGAGGCGGCGTCTCCTAAAAACTACATGAGCGTAGTTTTTGATGTCCGTGTTCCATCACCACGTATTCATGTATGCATCATGTTTACAGCCCCACGGCAAAATCTTGACACACTTGACATCTGTTGAGTCGTTGTACGAGACCGACTAATCAACAAATAATAGCGGGGGGATCGGGCGTTTGTTTGGGTTTAACCGCAACCTAAGTGTCCGGCCCGTAGAACTTTCAACGCAGATAAGCAAACGAACCAGGGGGGGAAGAGAGGAACTTTGTATCCATTTTGAGCTCACTCGCTGCAACTGGCGATGGTAACAATTTATCAGAGAGAAGAAGTCCCTCTCCCTTTTCTTTTCCTAATTCCTCCATCTCAGGTGATCCACTAACACTCAAAAATCAAAATCAAAAAATCGAAATCAAAATCCCCCCTTCCATACGTCTTTTTTTTCTTATCTCACTCACAAGGAGCAAGGCTGGCTGGTCATCTGTATCGGTTCATGATATCGTCATATCATATCAACGGAGCACGGTTATGTATGTATGTGTGTGTGTGTGTGTGTATGTGTGTGTTTGACACAAGTAAGGCCGGTCCATATAATGGATCCCGTACCAAACACATAGTACAAAGTACAATGGAACCCGCTCTCCGTCATGTCGCCATGGGATCTTAGCTTCTTACCTACCTGCCTACCTACCTACGCGAGCCTCCCGTCTTGACTCGAGAATTTTTTTTTTGCAGTTTTCCCTTTTAACGCTTTATATTACATATATGGTACTGAAAGAGGTTGGTAACTCCGCCCCAAAGCCAAGCGGCAATCACCCACCGGTCTGTTCCGTTGTCTCCGCGAACCAGCGAGAAGTGTTTGTGTGTAGCTTGGCTAGCGCTTACCCTTTTCTTCCCACTTGGCCTTTCCCCCGTCCTCCTCCATCCCCTCCTCAAAATCGGTTTCTACTCTAAGAGGCAGCAGCATCGTGAATAGTGAAAGTTAATCAGTATTTCAACTATAAGGAAGGAAGGAAAGGAAAGGAAGAATAAGCCCCCCTCCCCTCCCCATGTCCACCTTCATCGATTTTCCCACGAGTGGCAATCACCAAAAAGTCATGGTTCTTTTTTTATTTGATCCATAACGAGTAGGAAATGGGGTAATTTCCCCCGCCGCCCAATGTCTTATGATGATGACCAGAAGTGCGATGATGATTTGGTGGAAGGAAGGGGGGGAATTTTGTTCTCCTGTGCGCCGTGGACGAACAAATTGATATCATTTTTTTTTTTTCATTCATTTCGTGTCAATTGATTCGTGTGTACGTTGATCGCACGCAACAACAACAGGCGAGAGAGACGAGGAAACTATGAGAGCTTCATCTCCATACTGCCGAAAGGGATCATCATAAAGAGCGGATTTGGAGACAACCCGTGATAAATTATTATAATTATAATCGATGGTCGGTCGGTTGGTTGACATTCCCCAAACCAACCCAACTTCTTTGATGATGACGACGACGACGACAACATTGTCACACGAGTAAGTTGATTCAAGGCGGGGGCGATACCATCATAGATCATATATCATGATCGTTTTACTCTCTCTCTCAACACACTCGACGGGGCACGGTGTCTTCAGCAGTCTCCCCTCCCCCCTCCCCGTTCGTCTTGTTCACCCCTTACCCCTTGTATGGATTTTTTGACGTACGGCAGTTCCTGAATAAATAAATCATGTGTCCCTGAGATTTGAGATGGGTTAGGGTAAGGGTATAAGGATAGATATAGAAAGGGCTTTTTAGCTCTGGATTGATAATTATATTTATATATATTATTATTATTATTATGGCGGTGCCTGGCCACGGGGTGGTTGGGTGGGTGGAGGAGGCAGTTCACCCTCGTCGTAATTCACGTCAATTGTGCGGCTGTATCCTCACCCTCACCCTTTGGCTGTTTATACGATCCGCGATAAAAGGTCTATTCGATCAACCAACAACAAATGTTTTTGAGCGCCGTGCCCATTTTCCCCTCCCCCTCCTCCCCCTTTCCTCCACTTCCCATCCCATGATGATAATGAGGTCCTCGTTGTCAACACGAACGCCAAGTCTTCTTACCCTCACCACCACCTCCCTTCTCTTCCTTGCTGGATCCTCAATCGCTCAAATCAATTCTCCGGATTGTAGTTTAGCGTGGAAATGGGTATGGGCTTCAATTTTTTTTTTCTTTTTTTTTTTTAACGAGGAACATTTATATATATATATATATAGTCTTTCAACTCACTTGGTCAAAATGCATGTACGGTCGCTGCGTATTTGATGGCAACATGTAATGGAGGAGGTGAGTATCCAAATCTATCTTTTTTCCTAAAATTTTATTCCTGCTCTCATCTCTCTCTTCTCCCTAGCGTTTACCATCTCGGCCCTTCAGCCTGGATACTCGTATACAGGTCCCAGTGGTATCGACGATGGAAATCTGTGCAAGTGTAACACCATCACCTATTCGCTTATAAGTGCGTGCGACGCATGTCAGGGAGAAACGTGGACACCGTATGTCCGCCTAATCCTCTTTTTTTTTTTTTTTTGCCTCAATTTGCTTTTTTTTTTTTTCTTTTCAGCTGGACGGAATATTCATTCAATTGCACGAAAGTTATGCCCCCGTCAACGTGAGTTTAAGAAAAAAAATTCTGTTTTTTTTTTTTAAGCCGAGTCATTATATGACGGGGGTATATATACAGTTTCCCTAATGCTGTGCCTTCAGGGACACGTGTACCACAATGGGCTCTTCTTGATATCACAGTTCGTTTATTTATTATACGTCATTTTTTAACAATGCGGTTACTAACGTTTCCCCTCACCAGCCCGAGAACAGCTGGAATGCCAGTACATCATTCACCATTGGCGGTTAGTGAATCCTTCGCGGCGGAGGGGTTTGACGGGGGTGGTTTTTTTTTTGACGTTTTTCTTTTACCCCTCTCTAGATACTCCCGAGATAGCCCCCGGTGCAATACTTTCTCCCTCAGGTTCTTCCACCTCATCTCCATCCATCTCATCCTCCACATCTTCTTCCCGAATCTCATCCACCTCTACCATCATCGTCGTACCCACCCCTACGCCCGCTCCTTCCGGGAGTAAATCCAATACGGGGGCTATCGCAGGTGGGGTTGTCGGTGGTATCGCTGCGATCGCGATTGCCGGTCTCGCCGTGTTCTTCTGGCAAAGACGAAGGAAGCCACAGGCTCCTTCTTCTGCCTTTGCGGGGGAAGGTACGTCTGGGGTACGGCCGCATTCGTCTTATTATCAAGCACCACCACCACCAATGGGAGAGTTCCGTCCACCGATGTCGGATGATGGAACGTTTGTTACACCAGGGACACCCCCAATGAAGATCTACGTAAGGGTCTTTTTTTTTTCCCCCTCTTTCAATAATAATTGATATTATAATAGGATCCGAACGACCCAACTACATTTCCTGGGTACCAGCCTTCGTCAGAAGCAGCTCATGTACCTTATATAGGAAATGGAAATGGAAATGGAAGCGGAACTTTCAACAGTGTCAATACTTTGGCTAATATGCAGACTTCGCGACCTCAAGGTGGAGGAGGAGGATATCATGGTTTACCCACAGTGTGATTTCGATCTCATACATACGTACGTACGGACGGACGGTGTACTGTCAATTGCTTTTTTTTAATTTATTTCAAGTGATGGAGTCAATTTTAAATTTTTTCCGATATCCCCCACTGACTTTTTTTTTTTTTTTCATTAGTCCCCTTTCCCCCCTCCATAGTTGTACCTTTTTTGCTCGCTTTACACAACTCGTTTACGCCAATTCTGATGACACAATACGGCCCCCTCTTTTTTTTTTAACAACAAAAAATGAATGAGTGAGGAGAAGGCAGAATTATCAACCACAACCAAAAACTCACTTAAACCATATATAGGACAGTAAATAAATATAAATCCGGTTTTTTGAACTTTTTTTTTTTAAGGACCGGGATCGGGCGACGATCAAACAAGTACAGCGCCCATCCAAAAAAAGAAAAAACCATTAATATTAATGGGTTTGGGGAGATCTTTCTTCAAACACCCAAACCCAAACCGCCAACGTCAAAAAGCCCAGCCCGAAAGGGGACAAGGGATTTGGGGGTGAGTGTGAGTGGGGGCGGAAATATTCCCCGGTTGACCCTTGTTTGTTTTTTATTCTGGCTTCCCCCCATTGAATTGAACAAGAAAAAGAAATAGTGGCGGGTGGCGGGTGGCGGGTGGCGGTGTGAGTGTTGTTGTAAACACTCTGGTCATCAGGGAACTTACCCCGAAAGGAAAGAAAAACACCGTATCGATCATCATGGGTTGGGTATAAATTGTTCCCTTATCAGATCAGAACGTTGTGTTGTTCAACATTTATAAATAATAAAACCACCCGAGTTTAGTATCAGCAACCTCTCTCTCCTCCTCTATCACAACCAATGTCGTTCTATTTCTAACTATAAAAAAAATGCTCAACCGCCTCAAAAAACAAAAAAAAAAAACATTGTCTTCCCCCCTCATTCATCGAGTCCTCCAAGGGGCCTTTCGACAGCCTGGTTTATTATATTGTCAAACAACGTGTGGCAAAATCTCGATAACGATAGAGATATACCTGGAACTTGAACGATAATATGCAAGTGGCCCTCCTTTGGAGCTGCTTTTTTTTTTTTTTTTTTCCAGTATTTGGAGAGCTCCTCGGCAAGGTGGAGGACCTGAACGGTTCCATTTCCATGTAACGCAATATCAGACAGACTCAGTAGGGCAGGGGGGTTATCATACTTACTCACAAGATCATCGATGTGCAGTAATTTCAACAACTTCCAAAGAGTGGGTTGATCTGCTGCGAGGTGGTCCAACTCAGGAGCTTTCTTGGTCTTGATGGCATCTGATCGATTGGATTCCATCCAACCTTAAAAATGTTCGCCCAATAGATACGGTGAGTGGTATGTTCCATTGTTGAGGCTAGGGACTGAACATGGAGGCTAGAGGTTCATATACAGTGTAGTAGTCAACCTCTCTCTGGTGGTTGACCCCCCCCCTCCCCAACACTACCACCCTCTTATGTCTCACAACTATCAAGATTGAGATAGCTCCGGAGGTGGATTACCTTGCAGCAGATCATCCCGCCCGTTGGATGTTGTCCTACAAAGACTGCTATGAAAATGCGGGTGGATATGATCAAGTGGCCCTCAATTTCCCCCCACCCCCCTCCCTTCCCTGAGTTTGGATATTGACATTCACCGGAGATGGCACCGTCGAGGCCTCTCCACCTTCAGAGGCAGATTTCCAGACACTGGAACAACTCTTGATGAGGTTCACTTTGCATGTAATTGTTACAAGTACCATGTAAGTCCCTATCTATTTGGGACTTTGCAGCACACGTGTTTGAACAATATCGGGGCTGTCGAACCGTCGTCTAACGATTGATTGACTTTAAATGAGGCAGCTCAAGCATTCTAGCTTAGTGCCTTGTGGCGCGATCCAACTCGATCAAAAATATTCGCAATATATCCCTGACTTGACTTGGGAAACGAGCTTTTGGGTTTATCTGCCCCACCCCCAAACAACAGTCCTCCTTCACCAGTCTGTACTACCACCTAGACGATCTTGGCTATGTCAAGAAGGGTGAATAGTTTGAGCAATCGGCAAGGCGGAAATAACTAGTTTTTAAAATTTCTTTTTTCTTTAAAAAGTGCTATGATCGATCGCCTATAGTACGTGGTTACCTGTTGCCAGCAGTGATACGCATCTTTACTCAGATAAGCACACGCAGACACGGCCAACAATTCCGATACATTTTTCCCTCAGATGGAACGTTGCGCTTACAGTTTGTAACAACTTTCGTTGTGTGCAGGCAATCTCTTTGAAGGTGGGAACGATGGAAGGAATGGAACGAGCAGTTGTTAACTAGCGCTATCTGTGTATTCACTGGACCCGACTTTCTCTGCATCCGGGTTGTAATTTTTGGAAATGTATTCGTCCCCGCGTCTGCCCCGCCTTCGGCACCGGACGCCAAAAAAAAAAAAAGTTCGTGTGCGCGCAGAAGGGACCTCCAGGTCTCGCCTCCATTATGTCGTAATACTCCTTGACGCGTCTGATCAAGGCAAGAATCGTCGCTCTGTGATAGATAAAGACTTGAAGAGTTGCAATGTTATAGTTCACACTGCCATGCCACTATGGCTCTAATGGATATAAAGTGAATGAAGAAACAAAAGATATGACATATGACCAAACAATGATGGATAAATGGACAACTCCTTTTATATCTATATTTTTCTCCACAACTCACAACTCACAACTCAACGCACACCCCACCCTTTCCCTCTCAACTCATATATAATGTCGTATTCTCATAGGCTTCCGTGCTTGTACGCAGGTTGTCCTGTCACTTTCAAGAGTCAACACGGCCGCACGTACCACATACGGTCGATTCATCGTTCAGATACAGAATTAAGACAGCAGGATCCCTCCTCCAGCGCTGCTGCTACCACTCTGCATCAAAACGAGCTGTATTATGGAGATGGACCATCATATTCGAGCTCCTCAGGTCCAAGTGGACAACAACGACGGATCGAACATACTTATCTCACCAGTAAAGTTTCTATCTCATTTACACCTTCTTGATATACAATTGTTTTTTTTTTTTTTTTTTTTTCTCAAGCTGTTCCCGGGAATTCCCCCCTACATCAATCAATGATAAATCGTATTGCCAAGTTAGAGGATAGAGTTCAACTTGCTGAAAACTTAGCACGACAATACGCTACGAGACCCGATTTGGCCCTGAGCGCCAATAATATTCCTTTATTGACAAAGACTATGGCTCGGGTTATCAGAATGGCGGTTACTGCAAGCAATTCAGTGCTTGAAGAAGAAGAAGAAGAAGAAGTCGAGCTCGGTCGAGAAGAGTACGAGTTTATCACACAAAGCGCGCATTTTCACAATTCTGATCAAAGTTATTTACAGTGGACCAGCTGACTCGACGACATCTGAGAATGGACAACAGGACGATTGTATTGAGGACGTCAGCAGTGCGTTAATCCTTTATCCACCAACCCGTGTTACCACCCGCTTCATTTACAGGCATCGAGCCAGTCCTAGACATCAGTGCAGGTGAAGACAAAAATTTAATTAAGCAGAAAAAAAAGTGGCAACAATAACAGGTTCATAATATAACATAGATGTCAGCTATCTGGGAGACGAGGAAGAAGGAGAGACAAGGCAGCGTAAAGGAAAAGGAAAAGGAAAACAGATCGCAAAAATGGTAAATCCTTGTTCTGACTTCTCTCACGCGCGCTTAGAGTGACTGATTTCATTAGGTGTCGCGTCGTGATACCAAGAAGAAGTCGAAATTCAGCCCAAGCCAGTTGCGGAGTGGAGTCGCGAAGGCGCGTGTTGTGAAACCAGCTATGGAAACTTCAGAGTCAATCAATGAGCGCAAGCGAAAACTCCATGAAGATGCAGCGTCACCGTAAGAGTATATTTGGGATACAAAAAAGTCCAATCTCACAACGATAACGATTACCACCAGGGAGTACCATTTTGGCCCGAGAGATTCCAAGCGCAGTAAGACCGATTTCACGGGGCTCTATAGTGATTGGGAGGAAAGAATTGAAACTTGTAAGTCACTCTTATTTTTGCGATGAATTTATTGTTTATCTGATCATAAATAGCAGTTCCCACTAGCACTTTCACGGCGGCGGCATCCAGGTCAAATTGTTCATATGACCATTTTGGATCTAGTAGAGGAGTCAGTGAGAGCCATGAAGATGACGATACAATATCTCAAGCATCCCAGTACGTCACGCGTGGTCGCCAGAGTACATGGACTACAACACAGGTATTATTATTTTTATATCATTTTAACTTGTTGTTAAGGATCGCTTATTTAATACGCATTGATGTACCAGGCGACTGTGGGTACAGAAAATGGCTCAAAAAACACCAATCTTAAGCGTCACCGGGGGAGGTACTCAATGGCAGACATGCCATTCTCACGTGGTTCAGCTCACACGAAAAGATGGCGAAAAGTGTTCATTCCAGCTCTTTTATCATGGGCAGGGTCCATAGAAGACCCATTTGGCACAAATGGCCAAGTGGAGGGCATTATAAGGGAGATATGGTGTGTTGCATACCCAGACATTCCGCTTGGGCCCGAGGAAATGGACATCACACTGGGCGTGGTGCGTCCATACCTTTCCTTATTGAATTATTGATCTTATGACCTTCAGGTTAACAATATGCTAAATAACTGGCGCAGCGACATCGGCAAGGCGGGCTGCAAGGCTGTTACGGATCTATGGGACGACGACCCATCTTCTGAACTCTCCTCATCTTTGGAAGGGCGCGCAAAATTTGTTGAGTCCGCTCTCAAGGGCTTTCGCTTTATCTACAAGCATCCAGACGTCATGGTGAGTTTATATGTTATGATTGTACTATACTAGTCTAAACATTGCCGCCAAACAACAGGGCTCGCGTGCAGCGTTTTGTTCCGATCTAATCACGAAAGTATATTCAACGCACCTTCGAAGGATAACGAAATCGTCAATGAATTATGGTCCTCAAATCGGAGCACTGGCACTGGTAACAGCTGCAGTTGAGCGAGGGCTAACCGTATTCAACGATGATGGAAAGCCGCGTGGTTTTATTGACGATCCTTGGGGCAAAAAGGCACGCGAATGGGTTACCGCTACGGAAAGAGTCGACGACGATCGATGGGAACAGATAATTGAGAAAGCACAAACATATTTTCATGCTGGGTATGATGTGTCCTCCTCTCCAAATGCTGGAGGACCCAGTCATGCTTTCATCGAGCTTGACTGGTGCGTTTTCTTATTTCTTCCTTGTTATTTTTACTAATTGCCAATCCATCACGCGCGTAGATTATTTTGAATGACGTCATAACTTTTCTATGGACACGCCGTGTTGCGTTGCAAAGGGGCTTTCACCCCGCACCGCATGGGCGGCTTGCTCGTACAACACGGATGGGCCACCGTGTATCGTTAGATCTATTCCTTTGAACCTATTTGTTTGTTGTGTCTGTCTAAGAGATGGATCTGATCACCAATTTGCAAGCGCTTAGTCACGTGACATGACTCTGAGGTGAGGCTGAGTTGAGTGAGAGTGAGGCTTACAATCGAACAATCGAACAACGATTCATCAAGTGGTCATGTCAAAGCACACTCTTTCTCCAAGCTCCCCCCCAGCAAAGCACGCCAGGCGTGAACACCAGAAATCGATCCCCTCTTCTTCAATGGATGTCGATCAAGAAGAATCTTCATCTATTACTTCGTCCTATCGCCTCTCCTCGAATCGCCTCGAGCTTTTTATGGAATGTTTACTCCGTGTAAAAGAAAATTCACCAGACCAGGAGATTGAAAAGAGACTCGCGTCAATCTATGGGGCCTTTAAGGGTGCATACAAGGGGTTTCGAACTGATTTTGTCAGTGAGGATGTTTTCACAGAAAATGCTATTCGAGAAGGAGAGCATTTCTTCAACGTGTTGAGAAGGTCAGTAAGGGAGGGTGCCACTGAGGATGACCACCAAGCTGTCGTAACTCATAGTCCGTATCTTTTCCTTATCAGATCAATCAATCCACGAATGTTTTTCCTTAGATGTCTTTTGGACTCCACGTCCGCCCATCAATGAGGGTAAGGCCCATGAACTTGCCCCACCCCCTATAATCATTTTCTAATCACATTGGGTTCCAGCAACCAAGTTTGATACGGGTTTTCAACAACTTGAAGAAAGTGGTAAGTCTATTATAAGTACTTCAACTTCAACTTTAAATCTGGCCACTCATTTAAATCATATACATGTAAGTTGTCATGAATTCGTGGAATGCAGAGTTTGTCTGCAGGGAACCACTTGACGGCCTGAAAAGGCACATCCAACGCGAACTGAGATCCCCTGGTTCAGATCAGAAGATATATGCACGATATTGCTCTATTGTCCAGTCATCTGGGATGGGCAAGTCGCGCCTGATCGATGAGTTGTCCCGTGAGGATTTCCTTATTCCAATCAATCTACGCCCTCATGACAGCAAAGGTCTGTCTCGCCTTCTTATTCATTGTCTTAGCTTGCGTAATCGATTTTATAGGATATCCCCCTCCGGACAGTGAACTTCATCAGTTTCTCGCTGGGCCACAGCAAGACACAGCTTTATTGGCCTATAATCGGGCATCCCATTTCCTCCTCGCTTTGTTCGAAGTGACGCAGGACACCATTGTGAATGAGCTGGATCCCCGTAGCAACAATGCCCCTGACAGGAATTACCGGATCCGCGCGTTCAGGGATCTTATGTCAAGCGGTCAGAACCTGAAAAGCGTAGGTGGAGATAGGCAATCATTTTACAATAAGGTTATCGCCCGGGCTAGCAGCGTACGTCTGTCATGGGTCATTCATACCCTTCATTTATTCTAAACGTTCTGAAGGAGATGAGGGCACAACCCAACGTGGGATTAATGCGATTAACTAATGCATTTAAACGCTTTCGAGATGCAGTGAATCGTGAAGGTGTAGAGACGCGCCGTTCTCCTCGTTCGACAAAGAAATCTTTGGACATCGAAATCTACATTTCATTCGATGAGGCTCATTCCCTCACAACCCCTTTTGGCGAGCACGACTGGCGCTCTCCTTTTACTGAACTGCGTCGAGCACTTCAAATGTTGGAGGGCAGTCCTATGTGGTCCTTTTTTCTTTCCACTTCTGGGAAGATCACCCAATTCTCACAGCCACGTTCTGTGGACCCTTCCAACCGTGTCAGACAGGGGGAATTAATAATACCCCAACCTTACATTTACCTTGGGTTTGACCAGCTGATGGAAACTCAGAAGATCTCTTAATACAATACTCTTAAAGACGTCACTTCGTTGGAGTGCATTGCTCACATGGGAAGGCCATTGTAAGCCATATGTTATCCTGTCTTGACCTTTTTCTTTTTTTTTTACATTTTCCAGGTGGGGTACACTTTACGACCACGGCAACGAAGAAAGTCACAAGAAATTAATCGGTTTTGCCATGGACAAACTACTATGCGGGTCCCCAGGCCCAGGCCCCCTTTCGGATGCGCGCATATATGCGGTTTTGTCCCAGCGTTTGGCACTGGATATTGGCACTTCTCAATTCATTTTACCATCTGTGACACCTCTGAATCTTGCAGAAATTGTTCATGAGCAAATTACAAATCATATGCGCGTCTGCATCTCTGTCGGAAAGGAATTTGAGTCTATGCGTGGAGTTGCTTCGTCCGAGCCGATCCTCTCAGAGGCTGCTTCTCGTATCATGAATGACGAGCTTGGGTTTAATCTACCTGTGGCGCTTGAAAAGGTCTTATCGGGGTTCTCCGTCAGTCAAGAAGCCCGTGGAGAGTTATTGGTCGCCGCCTGGTTCACTTGGGCACGCGACCAGGTGGTTAAAAGTAAAGGTGAACCTTGTGACGGGGCGCTCTGTCACTTTTTCACTGTCAAGGAACTGTTCGAAAACCTGTTTCCTGCATCTGTTTTCAAATTGATTGCGAAGGCCAAGCCATCTCTATGTCCGCAGAACGGCAACACGAATCAGGTATTCGAAGATGCATTCAAGGGGGCTAGGATGCATTTTAATCATTTCATCAAACCGTACGAACAAAAGGTCTTGGCGCGTAAATACCTAATCCGTTTCATGGCAAGGGGCGCGGCTGCTCTGGGCGCCAATTGTCAACCTGGCTTTGACGCAGTTTACCCATTTTTGTATGGGGACATCCACCTTGATGTGCAGAAACTGGGATTTATCATTGTCCAAGTGAAGAATAATGCAAGTATTGGTCCAAAGGAATTTAATGGAATCTTCAGGGATATGGATCCCTTCGAATCTGAATTACTCGACGCATCAGACAAGAAAAACGGCATATTCCCGATTCCGATAATCCGTCTACTCTTCAGCCTTTCTTCTAAAGGTGACCCTAAGGTGGAACACATGAAGTATAAATCACCATCAGATGGTGCGACGTCCTTGGGCAATAAGGGACAAGCGCTCTTCACATCCTACGATTATGTGTGTTCAGGGGTCAGTGAAGACATTCTCAACCAGTGGCGGGGGACACTTCTAATGCATGGAAAGCAATGGTGAATATGCGGGAGGAGTGGGATAAGTTTTTTAGGAGTTCGAATGAACCTGAGATACTTCGTTCCTCTCTTCCCGGTACTGGAGCGAACAAGACTCACAGTGAGTTTTGGTGGAAATAATGTAATGTGACCTGTAGTAGTGAATGCTATTCACCCAGCAAGACAGGAAAAACAAGAAGGCCCAAAGAGTTCATGAGAGTGATAAAAAGAAGCACCAGGTCCAATTCCAGGACTACTGTGTGCTCCAAGTGCTGGAACAAGAGGGTGGGTGGCTCATTCTTGAGGCTAGCGAGAACGCGCGAGAATGCCAAAGTTCTTATCTAATCCTTATCTGATCTTATTCTAACTGATATGTAATGATATTTTATTCCGCGCACTTCGGCAAAGCCTTGATAAAGTCAATTCCAAATAAAAAATATATATTTTGTTGATAACTTTCCTTTTAAATAGATACTCGACGATAACTTCCTTTTTAAAATAAATATTATTACAAATCACAGTCGTGTGACATGATTACTGCTTTAGGGATGTCAGCAGTGGGGGAGAGTTGTATGGCAACAGGGACCGGCCAGCTCAGTTGCCGCGACAATGCCGCGATTTGTAAGCAGCTGAGTGAGAAAGACGACTGAGGACCTCAGAGACTCTATTTTTTCACTGTTTGTATTGATGTTTGTTTGGAAAGACTGTAAGTTGTTCTCCTCATATTCAGTGTAGAGAGGGTGATAAAGCAATGGATGGGGGCATTTCTTGAATGGGATGGATTCTTGGGGCTATTTTACAGCCCCTTTAAGTGTACAATACTTGACAATCTACATGAGGGATCAAGACAGCAGTAGTGAATGCCAGGGATAACCCTGGGGTGCCTTCATTGGTACCTGTACTCGTACCTGTACCCACATACGGGTAAACCTGTGGGTTACCTGTGTAAATGCGTGCAAGTTCTTTACTTGCATCACGCATTTCAGATATCTGGCCCAGGCCTTCCCAGACCAAGAAGATACACAATGTGTTCATTTGTGGCTGCTTAAGATCCCTCAATAACTCTTGTTTTATGTTTGGAAGATTAAGATAATTCAATATTCCATTATTGTTTATTATTCTGGTTTCAACTTTATACAAGTGCAACTAAAATCCACCCCAATATACAGAGATGATTAGAAAGGATGTAATAGAACATTGATGAAAAACCTGTCAGATAACCACACAGAATGCAAAATAAATTGATGGGTGCATAGTTAATGATAGGGGGAACCCCTCTATATTTGTTTTGATACCCATGTTACCCATAAAATGAAATGCGTGCAAGTTCTTTACTTGCATTGCACATTTCAGACAATCGGCCCGGGCCATCCCAGTCTAGGAGATACACACTTGAATACAACATGTTCATTTATGGCTACTCAAGATCCCTCAAAAATTGTTGTTTTACATTCAGAAGATTAAATTTATTTTTTATTTACATTATTATTTTATTATTCTGGTTTCATTTCATACAAGCGCGGCTGTCCTAGTCCCTGGATGCACATTTCTGTGCATTTAAGTCAACCTTCCTTAATAGGAAGGAGATCAGACAATATGCTGGTCTATGCGATGCAATATAGTCACTGCCCCATGCAGCTTGTAGATACACGCGGGCCTTGTTTCAGTAAAATAAATTGATGATTAGATTATAGAATAGTCATAAGTATTCTAGAGTGTATTTTAGATAGTGCCAGACCGGCATAATTGATCATGTGTTAATAAAACAGATGCATCATGATTTTCAAGAAAATGGATCACTGATAACACTTTTATTTTACATTGCACTGTTGATCTGCTTTAATATTTTGTAAGATAACACTAGAACATATCTAAAGATACCCTGTAGCATACATCAGACGATATCTTGTCCTTTTGGGGCTGCAGATCTATTTTATCTTGGAAATTCTACTGATCTTGTCAATGCATAATGGGCACCTGTACCCACCAAACCCGCCACACAGGTACGGGTTTGCATGGGTTGGGAGCTGTATACCTGTACCTGTACCCAGCAAAACACATGGTGCTTACTCACGCGGGTATGAAAACCCTTGGTGATCTCTAATCACAAGGGTCCTTGATTCATTCCATTGACTCCCCGGCCCTCTAATGGTGGCCCAGGCCATTCTTGCCAAACAATTAATATGTATTGCTCCTATTCCTACTTACTCTTTGGTGTTTTAATCACTAGCTGTTCCATTCCTTTTTTCTGTTCCTAACAAACACACTCAGTTCATCTTACCAACTACTTTAAGTACTATTCATTTAGTTTTTTTAATCCGGTTTTCTTAATATGGCCTTGGACACGGCCTGCTCTCCTTTTCATCTGCACAACTTTATTCTACAGCCTCAATGATCATAATCATTGTCTTCGTTTTCTGACTGTGATGAAAAACATTCCAAAGTAAAAAAGGAGAGTTCTCGAGGTCCTTGATTGCCTTTCGCACCCAGCTGCTTACAAATCGCGGCACAAACCGAGAAAACGAGCTGGCCGGTCCCTGTTGCCATAGAGTTGGGTACCGGTATCTTGGTTCGACAGAACTTGCCGTTGTTTACTTTACATCACGTGTCGAACCGCTATCCCGGAATCTCTGTACCTCTATCTTGGTTCAACAGAATTTGCTGTTGTTTACTTTACATCACGTGATTCGGCACAAAGTGCTGGGTGAATAGCCAAGAACGTGGTTTATCCTCACACAACCGTCCCAAGTAGAATAAGCAGTGCTGCAGACACGATGAGGCCACCACCCTACCCCTCGGGCTTTATATACGACTAGCTTCTACCTCCCACCTCCCACCTTCCTCCCCACCTTTCATCTTCAGCCAACTCCTACCCTCCAAGGTCATTCTCTTTCTCTCTTTTACCTTTGTTCTTTGGGTTCTTGACTGCTGTAGCAAACCTTCAATGTTTCCATTCCGTAAGGTCCGTTGAATCGTAACGGGTTTTAACAAAGCGATCTACGACGGCTGATCAAAAAAAAACAAATATTGATTTTTAGCGTGATAAGAAGAACGGCAGGCGCTATCAGGGCAGCAGCGATGAATCATATTCTTCTTCTCAACAACAACAACAACAACCTGAATCCACTTGGGGTGTTCAAGGCAATTCGGCGCCTATCGGTTGGTCACCGTCGAATCCTTCGGTCGAGAGGCACGGTAGCTATCCTCCACATAGTGGGTTTCCCCCACAAGCACAAGTACAAGCGACTGGCTTCACTACTACCACCCTCGGGGTTGAACCCGCTCACCCAGGTGGTTTTATACAACCAAGTGGTAGCCCCACTTCACCGGGGAGTGGCGTCTTTCGAATGGGCAGCACTTTGACACACCATCCTGGTGGTTTCGCCCCGCAGCTCGCCGCACTACCTAACGTCCAAAGTGACGAGTACGCCCACTGCCCCACAATTCCCCCTCCCCCAACTGTCATCTTTTTAATCTACCAGGTGTTTTGCTTGGTTTGTCGCCGTAGATCAAGACGGCAGTGGACAGGTTTCTCCTGAAGAATTGCGTGAGAGTCTTTCCCTTTGTCTTTTAGAACCCGACACAAGTCCCCCAAGCTCAATTTGTAGCCATGTAGGCAGCGCACTCTTGAACGATGGCGGTACGAATAATATCTATGAGGCCGGGCCAATGTCTCACATCCCCCCCCCGCCCCCCACCTTTCCAGGATTTAGGTTTTCCACCAGAACTGTGAAATATATCATGAGCATCTTTGTATGCTTCATTATCTCCCCCATCGAATATAAAACAGTGTACAAATTGCCTTGAACAGGATCTCGATGAAAGTGGCGGGATTGGATTTCAGGAGGTAAGTAAAGCAAGTGCTCGTTACTCAAGAGGCGCTTGGATCTTATGTGTGCTGTGCATAGTTCGAGCCTTTATGGAACTACATGAATGTAGGGGTTGTCAACCAACTGTTCTCCCTTTCTTGTCTGACTGAACATAATCCGATACCGATAGCAATGGAGGCAAATGTTTGACTCATTTGATATCGATCGCGACAATAGGATCAACGGAACCGAGTTAGGCCAAGCGCTAGCTTATTACGAGTACGTCTCAACTCACTGTCATGTTTGATATTTCCTTTCGTTCGCTTACACCGAATATCCTTCTCAGCCTTCACGTGGGCCCATCTGTTCTGGACATATTGGTGAAGAAGTATGGTATGCCCAGTCTCCCTTGCGTTTTTTTTGGCCATAGTGAAGAGAACTCGTATCTTTCAAATAACAGGGACCATAGCTCCGCAGAACCAACAACGGCATCTTGGCTATTCTCCTGCTCCTGTTCTTGCTCCTCGTTTGCAGGTCGATCTAGATCATTTCGTCTGTGCATGTGTGGTCGTACAACAGATGTGTGGCTTGTATGACAGGTTTAACCAGGGTGGTGGTGGTGGGGCTGTAGTACCACAGCAAATGAGTCGAGACGAGTTCCTCATAGCCGTGATATCGCTCCCTTGAAACTTTACTTTTTTGAAAAACCTTCGAGGGTTTTGTGGTAGAGAAAGGCTAATACAATACTATGTATTCGTCACTCCTCAGACCTCAGACGGGCTGGTAGAGACCGGGGAACTGGACAGTGGACAGCAATTCTAACGATCATGATAAGATAATCCGAAGTGCATCAGATCAGATAACTGATTCAGATGTCATACCTTGTCACATGATGCTAATGCCTAGGCATGCTCAGGTGCACTCCATTGTTGACACTCCTTAGACATGTCCACTTACCTCCCACACCTAACACGTCGTATCATCGCCAACCAGCATACAACTCGCGTCACTCTCGTCTAGAGACGGACATCCACCCATCAACACTTTCCCTCCTCGCCCCCGATGCGCCAATCCGTGTCGGTGTTGCAGAGAATAGTCGTGTGTGTGAGTGAGCGAGGACATCGAGTTGGACGGTAAAGTAACCCTTTCACCTCCCTTCCCTCTCTGAATTTCTTTGTATAATATGTCTGCACCCTCATGACTTTTCGGTATGGCTTGTTGCTGTTGCTGTTGCTGTTGCTATTGTTGTTGTTGTTGTTGTAGGCCATGGCGGCGCTGCAGGTTTGTCAGCAGATGGTCAGAATTGCCGATGACAGGCTTTTGCTGTTGCTATTGTTGTTGTTGTTGTTGTAGGCCATGGCGGCGCTGCAGGTTTGTCAGCAGATGGTCAGAATTGCCGATGACAGAGAACTGGGGAGGCTGTGACTGGAGGAACAGCCCCGAATGCACGTTCCATTTGACTTTAAAGTTGAAGAAAATAAAAACAGGTATTGAATGGCAGGCATAGTCAAAGATGGGCATACCTGGCCCACAGTAATATTTTCATGACTTGGGAGTTACTAACTTCAATCTCACATTACATTATCATCCCACCAAAACTCACCGTGAAGTATGGAACAAAGTATCTCAGCCTCTAAAGAAGGCATTCCACTCCTCCCGCAGAGTCAGCCGCCACTGGTTTGAGGATGACCTCACTGACCCCCTGAACACATAATCGTACGTGATGGTGATTCATACTTGATGTGTTCCACCTTAGGGTCATCGGGATCGGGAATACGCGTCGAGTAATTCAGATTCGAAGGGATCCATATCCCTGAAGATTCCAATGCTTGAATTATTCTTCATGAATGTCCCCATACAAAATGGGTAAACTCCATCAAAGCCAGGTCGTTGACAATTGGCGCCCAGAGCAGCTGCGCCCCACGAATTAAATATTTACGCGCGAGGACCATGAAATGATTAAAATGGCATCCTGGCCCCGTGTTGCCGTTCTGCGGACACAGAGATGGCTTGGTCTTCGATGCAGGAAACAGGATTTCAAACAGTTCCTTGATAGTAAAGAAGTGACAGAGCGCCCCGCCACAAGGTTGCGGGCCCCTTGACTAACGGAGAACCCCGATACCACATCCATCATTCATGACACGAGAAGCAGTCTCTGAGAGGATCGACTCGGACGAAGCAACTCCACGCATAGACTCAGATCCCTTTCCGACCGAGATGCAGACACGCATATGATTTGTAATTTCCTCATGAACGATTTCTGCGAGATTCAGAGGGGCCACAGATGGTAAAAGGAATTGGGAAGTGTCAATATCCAGTGCCAAACGCTGGGACAAAACCGCATATATGCGCGCATCCGAAAGGGGGCCTGGGCCTGGGGACCCGCATAGTAGTTTGTCCATGGCAAAACCAATTTATCCCTTGTGAGTTTTTTGGTTGCCATGGTTGTAAAGTGTACCCCACCTGGAAAATGTAAAAAAAGGTCAAGACAGGATAACATATGGCTTACAATGGCCTTCCCATGTGAGAAATGCACTCCAACGAAGTGACGTCTTTAAGAGTATTGTATTTAGAGATCTTCTGAGTTTCCATCAGCTGGTCAAACCCAAGGTAAATGTAAGGTTGGGGTATTATCAATTCCCCCTGTCTGACACGGTTGGAAGGGTCCACAGAACGTGGCTGTGAGAATTGGGTGATCTTCCCAGAAGTGGAAAGAAAAAAGGACCACATAGGACTGCCCTCCAACATTTGAAGTGCTCGACGCAGTTCAGTAAAAGGAGAGCGCCAGTCGTGCTCGCCAAAAGGGGTTGTGAGGGAATGAGCCTCATCGAATGAAATGTAGATTTCGATGTCCAGAGATTTCTTTGTCGAACGAGGAGAACGGCGCGTCTCTACACCTTCACGATTCACTGCATCTCGAAAGCGTTTAAATGCATTAGTTAATCGCATTAATCCCACGTTGGGTTGTGCCCTCATCTCCTTCAGAACGTTTAGAATAAATGAAGGGTATGAATGACCCATGACAGATGTACGTTGCTAGCCCGGGCAACAACCTTATTGTAAAATGATTGCCTATCTCCACCTACGCTTTTCAGGTTCTGACCGCTTGACATAAGATCCCTGAACGCGCGGATCCGGTAATTCCTGTCAGGGGCATTGTTGCTACGGGGATCCAGCTTATTCACAATGGTGTCCTGCGTCACTTCGAACAAAGCGAGGAGGAAATGGGATGCCCGATTATAGGCCAATAAAGCTGTATCTTCTGATCCCCTCGGCCCCGCGAGAAACTCACGAAGTTCATTGTCCGGAGGGGGGAATCCTAAGACAAGAAATAAGAAGACGAGACGACCTTTGCTGCCATGAGAGTGGGAAAGCCTCCCGGGACAACTCATCCATCAGGCGCGACTTGCCCATCCCAGATGACATATTGTCCTGTTCAGAAACCAGCGGATTCCAGTTCGCATTTGATGTCATCTTTCAGGCCTTCAAGTTGGATCATAGTAAACAAACTGTGCATTCCCACGAATTCACGACAACCTATAGACTTACCATCTCCTTCAAGTCGTGCTCGACCTTGGTTTCTGTAACCCAATCTAATTAGAAAACGATGTGGAGTCCAAAAGACATCTAAGGAAAAGATACGGACCATGAGTTACGACAGCTTAATTCCTTGTTTGTTGCCCTTCTCAACACGTTGAAGAAATGGTAAACACCCTCACAGACAAAATCAGTTCAAAACCCATCGTATGCATCTTCAAAGGCCCCATAGATTCCATTGAATCTCTTTTAAATCTCCCGGTCTGATGCATCATGTGTAATTACAGCCCGCAAATATTTCATAAAATGAGGTCCTCCAAAGGGAGGCGACGGGATGAAGTAAAAAAAGAGGGGATGGCATGCTTTGCTGGGGGAGAGCTTGGCGCGTTGTTCGTCACTGAGGTCATATCACGTGATCTAGTACACGCAAATGGCAATTAGATACGGACCGACATCTCCGGTCCGGGAATCATCGCGCGCTAACCTTATATACACACACGCATATATCTCTACATCCTACAACTAGAAAAATATAAATAGGTTCAAAGAAATAGATCTGATACACGGGTGGCCCGTCCGTGTTATACGAGCGAGCCGCCCGTGCGGTGGGGGGTGAAAGCCCCTTGGACAAAGGTTACGCACACACAACTCAAGAGAAACCCGTTCTCTCCAAACACGCCACGGCAATCACTTCAATAATAGAAGATGAAACCGAAAAAACCAAAAAAAAAAACCTGCCGTGAATCTCGTCATGTGATAATGGAATGCTCCCATCTATGATCCATGATCAACGACGAGAACCCGGGAGAATATTTCACATCCTGACAAGGCCTCTGTTCATTGCCTCCCTGATAAAAAGAAATGAACATGTCAGCTGGTGCCAAAAAAAAGGCGTAGGGAGGAGGGAGGGGAACTTCATGCATGCGTGCATGCTTCTTACTGACCACATGTGTTGATTGGAGCAACAGCCTCTCAACTGTGCCGCTACATCACTCGGAGTGCGATGTCTACATATGGGACATGGGACCTTAGTTGGCGGCTGTTGCTGGCTGGTTACTTGTTGCATCGACCCTGAGGTCGTCTGTCTTCTGGGCGCGCGTGGACGCCCTGATAAGAATCAGTCATGAATTGGGAATGTTGCTGGTTTGGGTTTTTTAAAAATAAAAATAAAAATAAAAAAAACTCACTCTGTCTTCCTGCCATGGGAGCATTTGGGGGTGACCTCTCGTGAATGTAATCCTCGTTTCTTGCCCCAAAGTCTCGCCCTGCGTTGACATCTCCACCGTCGTCGTCGTCCGAATCACAATCTTCTACGCCATCATATCCATCCATGGGAGATGGTGGTCGAACAAAGGCTGATGTCATTGTCGTCATACCATAACCTTGAGCGTGATCATCATTCGCTGGATTCCCCCAGCCATTGGCGAGAGCGAAGGGAGGTGGCTGTGGGACTTCGGGTAGGATCCACATGCTGGGATGGGATAGTGAACGGGACACGTTTGAGGGGGGTTGGAATTGTGATGAGTCTCCATAAGGGGTCGGGAAGGTAGGGCGATAGAGGGATCCTGATGATGCGGATCCCGGTACGGTTGGGGAAATATAAGCCGGGGCCGGGTTATGATGGTGTTGGGGTGGTGGTAGTGTGGTGTGGGTAGTGGGGGCGAAGGTGGGGGGTGAAGACGGTTGCGGAGGAAGAGAGTAGGGGAATGAAGGTGAGGGTGAGTATGGAGGTAGTGGGGATGAAGGTGCGGCACCGCCAGGACTAGGAACTGAAAGAGAAAAAAATTCGCGGGGTTCAATCGGGTTCAAGGAAGTCAAAACAAATATAAAAGATCGTGTGCGAACTCACACTGCGAAGTAGTAGGAGGTCCCGGGGCGAGCGCGGGGTGGTAATGATCACTCGCTAAGGCCGGGGCTGATGCTGCTGCCATGGGTACGGGTATAGGGTTTGCAGCCGGTCGAAAAGGTTGCGGGAATGGAGGTTTGATATTCGGGGCCATCGAAGTACAGGGTTGAGGTTGAGAGGAAGATGGTGGTAATTATTACTGTTAGTTGGATAGAGAGTGATTGTATTTAAGTGTCGTTGCGTGAACCGCCTTTAGAAAGTGGGAGGGGAGAGAGGAACGCGATGGGTCGGCGACCAAAGGATATGGGTGGGAAAAAAAAGGGACCCAGCGCCGTGCATGGGGTTCATGGGAACGGGGTTGAGGACGCCGAAGCGCAAGCCCACCGATCAAACAGTCCCCACACCAGGGCATGGTAGGGGGGTAGGGGGAGAGGCCGGTCATCAACAAGCGTCAAGGGGTATTGTGATCAGAGAGGCGCCCACCCATGCCGCTAGAAAGCGGGTTTGCAGGGTCTCGAAACATCTCTCCATCATCTCCCAACAACTCTCCAGGACGTTGATTGGAGGTTAAGCGCCATGTATGCCGAGGCGCCCAATAAATCTCCAGATTGCGACGAGAGAAAGAGGGAGAGGCGCTTCAATACATCAATCATCGATCACGATACTTCACTCATTCGCCTATTCGCCTACTAAACAGGGTATCAACCCTGCGCCATAACCCAACAAAGCAACAGACTTCGCAATACGCAAGTTCCGGAAGGCTTCCGCGATCTCATATAGAATGAAACGAGATCGAAACGAGGTTGCATGATACGGTACGTACATGTAAATGTCCATGCCTTAAGAACCCCATGAAAGAGGCCATTCAATACGCGTGACCCCAGGGGGGCAGGTTCTGCGTTGCGTTGGAAGCTCGACACAATGGCAAACTCTGAAGGTGGGAAGGAGGGGGGCTTTTTCCTCCTCCGATCGTGCACGAGAAAGTCACCAATCGAGAAAACCCAAAGGAAAGGCGAAAGGCGAGAGAAGAGACGGAACCAAAAAGCTGATCGACACGTTCCATCCATGAAATGTGTGTGTGTGTGATGATATTATTAAAATCATGCACCTTCTACCACACACACCGGGAAAAGGAAGAATGAAATAACTCTTGTGTGGCTCTTGTTTGGTTCGGGAGTGGGAATATTAGATAGTGATCAGCAGCCGAGTCCCCCCCGTTCCCGGGCGAAGGGAAACTTGAAGCGGCGACTTGGTTATAATATATTATATAATACACAACCATCAAACGTGGGGGCGCTATTGGGATGATCTCGCGTGATCCGTTTATTGGACCTGGCGGTCCTCACTGGGCTCTAAAGGCTCTGACTGTGTAGTAGTAGCGACAGCCTCAGCCCAGGGCTACTGCACTTGGCGGGTACTGTGGACGCCTGGTTTATCTCACACCCACCTATCCCGCAGCCTGCTATCCACGTGCGAGGGTAGAGAGGTAATTATTAATCTCATTGATGCCATCCACCTACCCGTTCAATCGTTCGTTCGAGTGAACGATAGCAAGGTTGGCATAGCTTAGCTCAAGGCCGCAAACCTACCCAAGCGCCCAAAGCAAGCATGGTTCGACGACGAAGTATTTGAGCAAGGGTTCTTATCTTGTCTTTTCCTGCTCTTTGTCTTCTTCTCGCTCGCTCGTTTCGGCTCCTTCGCACTCATTGCGCATGGCGCTCGGACACTCACGCACCCATGGCTTCACTATTGATTGTTCGTTGTGTGGCAAGGCAAGTTGAAGGCAAGTGTACGAAATACCGTTGAAATAATCATGACATCGTATCCTCGCGAAGCTTCAACAACGAGTCTCCTAGAAAATCATAGTGTCACGGAAACGAGGGCGTGTTCTGTCGATGCTCCGTTGAAATCGATGTCGTTGATACTGTTTCTCTACTCTACCTTGGGTAATGAATTTACACATGCAGTCAATTGTCAATGCAGTCTCTCAAGGTCATATTAGGAGAATGAAACAAGAAGGAATCTCATAAACCTTACAACGCGATAGGTTTGGAGGGGCAAGCCAGACGTGATTTTACTTTGTAGTAGATATGTGTGTCAATAAGCTTTATTTTCGATATTCTTGGCTAGCCCAAATCCATACCAACACATGATCTAGTAGTTACTGCCTCGCAAGTTATTGGAAATGATAAATAATACAAAAGGCGCCACTGCTAAGCTACAACTTATGCGGAGACGAGTATTACTCGAGAATGAGAAGAACACTCACTGTAGCGGCAAGTCACAATCCAGACAAGGTCATGGTCAAGTTCAACTCAATCTTCCTCATCAGTCTGTATCACCCCACAGGCAACGAAAGATCAGCAGTATGAACAACTTCCGAAGCCAATCCAGCTTCCTCCTCATCTGAATAAGCTTCTTCATCTGAATAAGCTTCCTCCTCATCTGAATCAACTCCCTCCTCAGATGTTTCTCCTTCATCACCCATCTGCGTAGATTCATTAATAAATCTCATCACACTCTATAGAAAATTCCCACATACACTCCCTCCTTGGTCACCTGGTGGATGGTAGTTTACCAGATCCAGAAAACGAAAATAGATCTCGATGGGAATCCACTTTTCCTCGACTGTGAATCCAACCGATTTGCCCTCCCATTCAACCCGCATACCTTCTGCAATTTCCGCCTTGTCTGTGACGAACACATGGGACCACTTGCGATCATTTCTAAATCTTGTGGGAAGACCATTAAAAACTTCAGTAAAGCCTTCCGCATTCCAGCCATTCGTGGCAGTGGCAGCGGCAGTGGCAGAGGCAGATGCAGATGCAGAGGTAGTTATCTGAATTGTGATGATCCGGTTACTATCCGTGCAGACGATGACGTCAATAGTGGGAAATCCCGGTGTTTTAGGAACTAAACAGAATGGCATGTTTTGGTTCAGACCTTCGAGATTGGAAGAGAACAAATGCCAGTCCCGACAATTTGGGATTCTCAACGACGGCAAAGCAGTGTCCAGAGGAGTGCAACCCAGCCCTTTCCACCTTGTTTGATAGTAGGAACAAAGCAACGCAACGACAAGCGACTTGCCGAACATGAAACCTACTGACGGTTTGAAAAGCCAATCGCTTCTCAGCATCAGCTTGTAAAATTTGATCTGCTCATCGAGATTGTGTGTGGAGACGGCATCAACGACTAGCAGATTCAGATACTCTGTTGGGATTTCTGCAATTGGGACACCTCTCTCCCCAGGACTCAAACCCTTCGGGTGGATGGTAACAAGTGGGTGATAGGCCCCCATTTTGTCAATACCCAGGATGTGGCCATTGAAGTCTTCTGCAAAATTCCTTGCGATTTCCTCTACACGGGATTGATGCATGTCGAGGGTCCAAGGTTTTCGTGTTAATTTGATCAAGGTACCCGCAGAAGGACCCCATTTATCATAATGATTCTTGAGGGTTTCCACAGAGAGATCAAGTAATATGCTATGGGAAAACCTTAGTAGGGACGAAAACATGGCTTGCAATCGAAAGACTGAACATACCCGAGTGCATGCATCTCGTCCCAAGGGAAACAGTCCATCAGATACAGAAACGCGCCACGATGCTTCTTCCAAGACTTCCACCGCCTTTCCCTCGGAAAGGTCGTTTGCACAATGAATGTTGTTTGCGAATTGGAACGGTATAGAAAGCCTTCGCATGGATGAACAACTTCCTCATTGGAATCGACAAGCGCCCATGTTCCATCTGGAAGTGAGGAATAGCGGCTGTGCATTTCTACCCCTGAGTCCTTGAAGAGGATGAAATAATTAAAGTGATTTTGAAATGCAGTGGGCTGCCCACTGCTTAGACGATGCAATAGAAGATAGAATAGGAAGCACTTTTTTCCTGTGTTGGTGATTGTCAGCTTATCAGAACAACATGCTCATTATTTGCAACAACTACATACCGATTCCTGGTTGCCCTGTGATGACAACACCCCGTATACGGGATTCCCGACATTTCAGAGACATCTCCTCTATCACCCCAAAAGCATCATTATATTCTTTGCGAACCAGGAGTACCTGTTCGTCATAGCCAAGATCTTTTAGTTGCAACTTCGAAACACTGTCTTTCGACAGATAATTGAACCTTTTCCCCAACTCTGGCACATCGAGTGTTTCCAATATTTGCTCGAAGGGAGTGTTCCATAAGGTACTATGCAGATACTCGGCCACCCCAAGAACTTGTTCGATATCATGTTCCTCATCATCGTCATCGTCATCCGATTCGAGTCTCTGCTTCTTCTCTGGCCTTTCGACAGCTGGATTATTGTCAAACACGTGTGACAATCTGATAAGAATGAAGACTTACATGGCACTTGTATGACAACATGCAGGTGGCCGTCCTTTGGACTGTTTTCCCAGTATTTGGAGAGCTCCTCGGTAGGGCGGAGGAGCTGAATGACAGCATTTCCATCTAATGCTTATCTAGATTCTGGCAAAGGGAACTCGATTCCCTTGATGATTCGATGGAAAGCATGTTTCTCCCTGCGCGCTCTCCTCCGGCCCCAACCTCACCCCCCTCGCCGCCACATAGCGACCCACCCAGCCCGACACCCATGGACCCCCTTGACAGGATCGCCACCACTCTGGCGGCGATCATGACTCGGATGGACCAGCTGGAGTGTCGGTTGGGCCATGGGGGACCCCCGGGCCCTCCACCACAAACGACGACGGCCCGCCCCCCCGTCCCACATGCCTCCCGACTGCGCCAGGGAGGCCCACCAGTCGGGGCTCCGCCGCACCCCATCCAATTAGTGACCCCAAGACAGTGGTCGAACAATAAGTCGCCCTGACGTTCGCGCAGGCTGCTGCTGCGGCTCAAGGCCGCAAACCTATGGGCCGCCCCGCTTCTGGTTTGGCCCTACTGGCCTCCGCTCGCACACGTGCACCAGCCGGCCTTAACACTGAAGACACAGTACTTTTTCCGACCACAGACCGAGGCGCAGTTCGGAATGCCAGCCCCCCCATCCTCCAATTGATCCTCCAGGCTCGCCAGGCCCTTCAACGAGCCACGGCCAATCCCCCGCACCTCTTAGAGGGCCACTGGTCCCTTGGACAACTCAAGTCAGGGGGCAATTTCTTTTGGTGACATCGCCCCATATGCCAAGCTTCTTGTCACTCCCTTCCCTGGAGGTCACCTGGTCCCCACCCATGGGTGGTCATGGTTCCAGCTGCGAGGTGTCATCTTCAACTGCGAATCCCTCTGGGATGAACTAAAATGCAACAGGGTCCTTTGGGACACCCTCCTCTGTGCCCCTCCTCGGTGGCAGATCCCGGTGAGCTCCATCAAGACCGCAGAGTACACCGTCATCTTTGCCACATACGGTCTCTCCAAATGTGAGACCGCTGTCCTCCTTGCCACGTCTGTTGTAAGGATGGCTCGGGCGTTGAGCATGAAACCTCCAGCTATCGCCTCTTCTCTCTTTCATTACGAACCCTGAATTAGAGCACTCATGATCTAGTTTCATATATCGTTATCTGTATATCTTTTATCAGTACATTTGCATTCTGGGCTGCATGCCCGTCCATTCCTTCAACCAGTTTCACTACCTCCCTGTCTTTATAGCCAGGTTTTCACCTCTCTGTCTACACCTCACTGCCTTTATTGCCTGGCTTCATTTCACTTGTCTCGTCCATTTCCAATAGACGGGTGGTGGCCATTCAGGTTAAGCATTAGGTGTAGAAGAAGGTAATGGCGGATGTGAAGTGCAAGGGCAACGCGTCTGATGCGGCCCGTGTGTCGTGTGCTTGGTGTCTTCCTCGTCCTTACAATGCGATGGTCAGTGCTAGATATGCATTACGAGATCCGAAGAAGGGAAAGAGGATGCATTATGATCATAGTAAGTCACAATCGAGACGAAAACATTTCCAACCATCAAACTGAATACAACCCATAAGAAACACTCCGTCACATACACAGATGCGCTACACTGCCCGCTCCATTCCTGCCAACGTTCAACCTTCAGAGAAGTTATCTGCACGACGAAAGCTGTTCGCTTCTCGCAAGCTCTTCGAAAGGTGTTACACAGTATGATAAAAAGCCATTCATTCGAATCGACAAGCACCAATGTTCCATCTGGAAGTATACCAGAATTGGGGCCGTACATATTTATGTGCCTTTCTGTGCAAAATGCGTATCACTACTGACAATCACGTACCAATTCCTGTAGGACCATAGAAGATTGTACCACATTAAACAAGTTGCGAAGCAGCGATACATATTCGTCCCGAGCAAGAAGTGCCTCCTCGACATAGCCGAGATCGTCTAGGTGCAGGCTGGAGGGACTTTGTTGGGGCAAAAAAACCAAGCTCGTTTCCAATATCGAGTGTTGGAACTATTTGATTAGGTGGCTTGTGCTACAAAGCACTCCGCATACACTGAGCTGCCTCACAAATGGAGAGCTCTGAACAATGTCATTCCCTTCAAAGTCTATGTCAGAATGCAGGGAAGGGAACTTGAGGGCGCTTAATCGCGTCCACTCGTGTTTTCAAAGCAGTCCTTATAGGACGGGTCGGCGACAACTTCCAGCAGGTGAGTCGATATGTTGCAAGGTGATTAGCCATCTCGGTACTGATAGTCTCCTTGAGTTGTGAGACAAAAGAGGGTAGAGTAGTGTGTTCATGGTGGGGGTATTGGGTTGACGACGACATATGTCACGCTGACCCAACTCCTGACATTTCCAAAGAAGGAAAGTAGAACCGATCTTATCAATATCGCTATTTTAGGAAAGTCAGTGTGGGGGTGACTTCGCGGTTTATAGGAGCTCAGTGTCAAACAAACCTCCTAAACAACCATGGCCACAGCACTCATCCTGTTTTGTCTCGCTATCGATAACCAAAATATTCCTATTGGGGACGTTTTTGACATTCAAATCCAATCAGATGACTGTCCCTTAGACCTCAAACACGCTATAAAGGCCAAGAAAGCTAATCAGTTCAGCCACCTCGATCCAAACCAACTAACCCTTTGGAAGTTGTCAACACCACTGCACATTGAGAGTATAGAACCTGAGAAACATGCTTTCCATCGGATCATCAAGGGAATCGAGTTCCCTTTGCCAGAATCTAGATAAGCATTAGATGGAAATGCTGTCATTCAGCTCCTCCGCCCTACCGAGGAGCTCTCCAAATACTGGGAAAACAGTCCAAAGGACGGCCACCTGCATGTTGTCATACAAGTGCCATGTAAGTCTTCATTCTTATCAGATTGTCACACGTGTTTGACAATAATCCAGCTGTCGAAAGGCCAGAGAAGAAGCAGAGACTCGAATCGGATGACGATGACGATGATGAGGAACATGATATCGAACAAGTTCTTGGGGTGGCCGAGTATCTGCATAGTACCTTATGGAACACTCCCTTCGAGCAAATATTGGAAACACTCGATGTGCCAGAGTTGGGGAAAAGGTTCAATTATCTGTCGAAAGACAGTGTTTCGAAGTTGCAACTAAAAGATCTTGGCTATGACGAACAGGTACTCCTGGTTCGCAAAGAATATAATGATGCTTTTGGGGTGATAGAGGAGATGTCTCTGAAATGTCGGGAATCCCGTATACGGGGTGTTGTCATCACAGGGCAACCAGGAATCGGTATGTAGTTGTTGCAAATGATGAGCATGTTGTTCTGATAAGCTGACAATCACCAACACAGGAAAAAAGTGCTTCCTATTCTATCTTCTATTGCATCGTCTAAGCAGTGGGCAGCCCACTGCATTTCAAAATCACTTTAATTATTTCATCCTCTTCAAGGACTCAGGGGTAGAAATGCACAGCCGCTATTCCCCACTTCCAGATGGAACATGGGCGCTTGTCGATTCCAATGAGGAAGTTGTTCATCCATGCGAAGGCTTTCTATACCGTTCCAACTCGCGAACAACATTCATTGTGCAAACGACCTTTCCGAGGGAAAGGCGGTGGAAGTCTTGGAAGAAGCATCGTGGCGCGTTTCTGTATCTGATGGACTGTCTCCCTTGGGACGAGATGCATGCACTCGGGTATGTTCAGTCTTTCGATTGCAAGCCATGTTTTCGTCCCTACTAAGATTTTCCCATAGCATATTACTTGATCTCTCTGTGGAAACTCTCAAGAATCATTATGATAAATGGGGTCCTTCTGCGGGTACCTTGATCAAATTAACACGAAAACCTTGGACCCTCGACATGCATCAATCCCGTGTAGAGGAAATCGCAAGGAATTTTGCAGAAGACTTCAATGGCCACATCCTGGGTATTGACAAAATGGGGGCCTCTCACCCACTTGTTACCATCCACCCGAAGGGTTTGAGTCCTGGGGAGAGAGGTGTCCCAATTGCAGAAATCCCAACAGAGTATCTGAATCTGCTAGTCGTTGATGCCGTCTCCACACACAATCTCGATGAGCAGATCAAATTTTACAAGCTGATGCTGAGAAGCGATTGGCTTTTCAAACCGTCAGTGGGTTTCATGTTCGGCAAGTCGCTTGTCGTTGCGTTGCTTTGTTCCTACTATCAAACAAGTTGGAAAGGGCTGGGTTGCACTCCTCTGGACACTGCTTTGCCGTCGTTGAGAATCCCAAATTGTCGGGACTGGCATTTGTTCTCTTCCAATCTCGAAGGTCTGAGTTCCTAAAACACCGGGATTTCCCACTATTGACGTCATCGTCTGCACGGATAGTAACCGGATCATCACAATTCAGATAACTACTTCTGCATCTGCATCTGCCTCTGCCACTGCCGCTGCCACTGCCACGAATGGCTGGAACCCGGAAGGCTTTACTGAAGTTTTTAATGGTCTTCCCACAAGATTTAGAAATGATCGCAAGTGGTCCCATGTGTTCGTCACAGACAAGGCGGAAATTGCAGAAGGTATGCGGGTTGAATGGGAGGGCAAATCGGTTGGATTCACAGTCGAGGAAAAGTGGATTCCCATCGAGATCTATTTTCGTTTTCTGGATCTGGTAAACTACCGTCCACCAGGTGACCAAGGAGGGAGTGTATGTGGGAATTTTCTATAGAGTGTGATGAGAGTTATTAATGAATCTACGCAGATGGGCGATGAAGGAGAAACATCTGAAGAGGGAGTTGATTCAGATGAGGAGGAAGCTTATTCAGATGAGGAGGAAGCTGGATTGGCTTCGGAAGTTGTTCATACTGCTGATCATTCGTTGCCTGTGGGGTGATACAGACTGATGAGGAAGATTGAGTTGAACTTGACCATGACCTTGTCTGGATTGTGACTTACCGCTACAGTGAGTCTTCTTCTCATTCTCGAGTAATACTCGTCTCCGCATAGGTACATTTCAATGTTTTGTCCAAGTTGTATTATTTATCATTTCCAATAACTTGTAAGGCAGCAATTACTAGATCATGTATTGGTATGGATTTGGGCTAGCCAAGAATATCGATCGTCTATGTCAGACGGAAGTGGATCAGTGGCAAGCTGATCAATGATAACCGGTCATCGTTTACTCCGTTCACTGCTGATAAACGAGCTGTGTATCGTTTGTACTGGGTTACAGATGAGTAGGGACCTGATTCCAATGTGTCCAATGTCCAATGGGAATGATTCAGAGGTATGGAACGGATCACACGGCGATGCGTTCATTTCTACTGATAATTTCTACAGATGGATGAAGATTGAAACTGACCTTTGTACGGACCAGATCCGCAGTGAGTGCGAGGCAAAGTGTTCCCAAGAGGAGAGGGGTAGAAAGGTGGAAGAGAGTGATGGAGCGGTCCCAGAGATAACTAAGATTTTGAAGGAGGGTGTATCGTGCTTGAACTGTTGCGAATCTACTGCTTGCTGGTTCCGTTTGACCTTGTGCTCGATGTCGTCAACAAGTTCTTTAGCACACAAAAAGAAAGATAGAGTAAGAGGAGAAATGCCGATTGATTTCTGCTTCTGTTGGCTCACTGGCTGGTCTACTACAAGCATTGTATGTACCTTTATATACTTGCAGAGAGACCTAGTTATGAAGAAGAAAGAGGATTGAAAGGAGACAAGTGAGATGATGCCTGGCAATAAAGGCGGATATGATGTAGACGGAGAGGTAGAAACCGTGACGGAAACTGGAATGGACAGGCAGGCGGCCCGGAATGCAAATGATAAGATATTCGAAACTAGCTCTAAATTCAGGAGAGGCGATAGCTGGCTGTGCTCAACGCCCGAGCCATCCTTACACCTTCATGTAGACTTTTTGTTTCCTTATCTTCCTAGCAATAGCGAACTATGCAGCTGTACGAGCCCTGTTGGCGCTTATCTCAATAGCGCTATTGGTCAAACTAAAAGTGTATGTATCAATACGGATTTAATAAGACAATTTTGTTTTTGGTAGTTCGAGGGGAGGTGGATCACAATACAATAACACAACGACAAATGCAACAGCAATAGATACATGATGTACAAAAGGGAGTGGAGGGGGGAGTATTCAGATCGAATAAACGAAGCGAAACGAACTCTTGATTCTTGAGGGTTTGGGTTGAAATCAAAGGACGAGCGTGGCTGGCGCGTTACGCGTGAAGACACTCACCCACCCTGCACTCGAATTGGCTCCTTCTTGTACGTGCTCACCACTAGGCACCACCCATGACACGTTCCCGATGATGGCACGTCCGGCTACCACACGTACGTTCACGTTACGTTCCCTCCCGCGTCCTGCTGGATCCTTGATGATGCCGCCATCACCTTCCTCGTAAAGCAAGGTGGGACGAAAACGAGTCGTCTGGAGTAAAAAACCACCTTCGAAAGCTGGGTAGAGCGACACGTGCGTTGGCGCGTTTTCAGTGGTCGCGTCTAGGATGAGACGGGAGTCTGGCGGTGCGGTCTTCTTTGAGAATGAGAGGGTGAGAGGTGCGTTGGTCGTGTGTGCGTAGACGCGAAAGTAGCCTCCCGTGCCTGTGGAAGAGTTGGTGGAGAGTGAGATGGTCGAGTTGAGTGGACTGATGTTATTCGTTGTCCCGGGGGGGTTAAGTTGATAAAGTTTCTTCAGACGACGGATGTGCCGCTCACTCACCCATTGGTAGATTTGAGAGAGACCACCGTCGGCTTGCTTGGGGCAGTATTGTTGGCGTCGAGAGATACATTTATAGGACCATTCGTTGTGGACAGCTTCAGAAACGCGGTCGCGTTGAAGGATCCTCCGATTTCCCCGTTTTGGCCTTCGACAATGATGGAATCTCCAACAACGGACTGGTTGAACGCGGCGTAATTGTCAGTTCGAGGACGTATATGAGGCAATGCGATAAATATAAAAAGTTAGGATTTGTGGATAATAATAATATTAAAAGAACTCACAGTCACCGTGATTGGTCTGTTTGTCGACTTGAGAGTGAACGCATCGAAACGGAACGAAGATAGGTCATTAACATCTAGCTCGAATTCGGGCGTGTCTACAGCGAAGGTTGGGAAGTGCCGAGGAGGACGACCTTGCTCCGGGGACGGGAACGTCACGTCGACAACGAAGAAGAGACTATCCTTGCGCCTCGGCGGAAGCCAACGGAAAGGAGTCTGGGAATGCGCCCGCCGCAACCCAACCCAAATGAGCATTATGGGGTCAAAGAAGGGGAGTCGCAACGCACCAAGATCGCCACACCGTTGCCTTCATTTTCGCGCATAACGAGGCAGACCTTAGCCATGGAAAGGGCCTTTCTGTCATGATAATGGGCAAACACATTGACCCTCAAATCTTTTACCTCCGACGATTGATGAACTCGGACGATACCAGAGGATAAGGAACCTCTCGAAATTAGGAATAGAGCCTTTGCATCGACGGGGAAATTAAATTTGACGCTTTCCCACGACAGGGACGGGTCAGGGTAAGGAAATGGGAGAGGGGGGTTCACATCATTTGAGGGCCGCTCCCAGCTGATACATTCTACGATGTTGTCACCCGCGAGAGCAGCTAGCTCGACATTGGTCTGGAGATAATAACAGCTCTAGTTGGTCACCACTCAAAAAAGGAGGGTGGAAGGGCCCGTGATGACAACGGATGACGCACGGTAAACCAGGTTTGATAAGTGGAGAGAATAGCCTCAGTGGCGAGGAGGCAATTCAAGATAATCATGACCAAAATCGCGAACAAAAACGCCATCTTGAAGCGGCTTGAAGCGATTTCTCGCCGCCGCGTAGGAGGGAAGAGAAGGGGGATGTATGGATTATCCATTCCGTAGACGTAGTCTGAATAAACGGGCTGCTTAGAATAGTTGGGGAGGTCAGAAGACTGGTATTCGTTCTTAAACGAGGCGGCGTTGGCGTTGGCATCCATGAGTGAGTGTGAGTATAGGGGGGAGGGGGTGAAGCTGAAGCTATAACTGGACTGGAAAGAAGTGTGTGAGAGATTCCTGCCGTGCCGTGCTGGCGTGTCGCTGCAGTCGTACTAGATTGTCGTATTAGATTTAGATTAGAACCTTGTACCTAGAAAGGACAGTAGGCTGCGCCATAGCCATAGCACAGCACTCAACCGCCTGGTTCTGGGGGGCGGTACTGTATTTGGACAGGTTCCGCGCCCGCAGGGAGTTTTCCGCGCTGTAAATAAATATTTGAGTTGCACAAAAGTTAGTTAGTTAGAATCACAATCCCCTTGGGAAGAAAGAAAGAAAGGTTAACGTCAGCTTGCTGTCACCTGTCGCCTCCTCCTCCTCGTGAGTGAGTGGGTCAAGTCAAGTTGAAGGGTCAACGTCAACGTTATTTCATATGATTGTCACAAGTCACGGGACTGATTACATATTGGCTCCAGGTTGAAGGGAGGGTCTTGTCTAGACTTCTAGGGAGAAGGAGTGAAGGAAAAGGGAAAAGGGAGGGAGAAGAAAGTATCATCTCAGTATCTCAGCCTCAGCCTCATCGCCCATCGCCTCAATCAGTGACTCCGGAAATCGTCTGTCAACTACTGAACATGCTCCACGAGATTCTTAGCCCTGTCTAGCTTTTGTCTCGATCTCTTGCTATCTGGGTCCAAAGTCCGCGACATTTCGGAAGCGCACGTTCGAACTGTCTTTCACCGCCCGCCCATCAATGACGATTATTGTTAAATCTGTCTTTATCATCAAGATTAGAGTAGTGCTGCAGCAGCGAGATGGCTCATATGGACACATAGTGGCGACAATGCTGACCATTCAGCTTACTTGGCCTGAGCTCACCGTGGTCCACGGATCGGAGGAAAATTAAGACGGAAAATATCGGAAAAGAAGGAATCGCAGTAAGCAGCCTTGGACAAAGGGAGGCCAAACAACGTTCTCGGCTTCAAACAGGCACACCCGGAAGCATGCCCGGGACATCTACTGATTATAGTCCGTCACATGAAACGAAGAATACACTGGACGCATCGGACAAACGGACATCAGTTTGAAAGCGGGCGTGGGTCATACATTCATATGTATACCCAAGTGAGTGTGCGATCTGGTTCTCAGGACCATTTAACTTAACCTCTGACTCTGACCACTATGCCTTACGTTCCAGTTGCAACATTAACTGAGGTAGACGATCGTCTGAAACTATCAGCTACAATCCCACTAACGCATTCTCTCATGTCTTCATCCACTTTTATATCACGCCCCCAGTTCGCATCAAATTGCCCAAATCGAAAGGGCTTTCCATTTTCACTATCTCCCAAGTCTCCTCCACACGGCCTGTTGCCACTCCAGCACAAGCTCATCACAAGTCCACACTCGTCAGACCAACCCTTGAAGCCATCACTCAAATGCTCCGGCTCCTGGGGTCATACAAGGACAACCTCTACGCCAAGCGCACGCAATCATCGTACTCACACCTACCCGTCAAGTCGGAAGAGCGTTCGTTTCAAGGACAAAGACGGCGAGTTGGAGTCCATCTGTCTCTTTCGCTCCACCGGACGACCATCCTCTATCTTTCGTTCCCATTCTGACACGGAAACTGAGACTGAGCCGGAAAATGCCCCAGCAGCGATGGGACCACTACAGCGTTGCGCTGGCACCGTGCTTCTCAGGGTCACTGACGCAACGCCCATCCCTTCGTTATGTACCCCACCTGACGCGAACGTCCGCCTCGAGTCCATCTCGCTTTTACCTGCACGGCCCCCACTACTCCGTGGCACCATGTGCGTGCGTAACGTGGCCTACGAGAAACGCGTCATGGTGCGCTTTACGACAGACAGTTGGATCACCGTCTCCGAGATGCAAGCACAGTACGTTGGCCCTGCCGCGCTCGGCAGTGGTAGCGGCCGTGGGGTTGACGGCGTGTGGGATTGGGACCGGGATTGGGACCGGTTCGCGTTTACGATATCTCTAGAGTCGAAGGTGAGACCACGCGCGACGCCGTTACCGATTACGTTCATTTGTGCTGTGCACTATATTGTTCCGGACGTCGGAGAATGGTGGGATAACAATGGTGGTGATGATTTCCGGATCGTCCTTAGCCCCTTCCCCATCCCTGGGAAAAGTAATACGCTACCGCTACCACGCGTTGGTCTTACCACCACCACCACCGTCATGAACAACTCACCGTTCATGGACGCCACAGCGGGAACAGTTCCTTGTCGATCATCTCGGGTTGTAGCGCGTCGTACGACAAACACCCCAGCCACAATGGCTTACGTACAGAAGACCACACTTACGAAATACGTTACACCTGTACCTCCGGCGGGGACGAATCGGTGGTTTCACTTTATCTGAAGGTCCCCCCGGGCTCCGACGAAAACTCCATGTACGATAGGAAAAGTGGTGACGAGGGAGCGCGACCGAGGGTGAGGACGAGGAGGGGGGGGGTTAGATGGGTTCGTTTTTTTGTCATTCATGTCCGCCGTGTTTTTTTTTGTTTTGTTTTACGGAAACAAACTAAAAAAAACTAACGTTTATTTCAAAGATTAAAGAGATTGTATTTGTATGTTAGCCTTCTTTGTTGTCTCTGTTAACTAACTAGTTAACTAACTATACGTTCCTTATGACACACACCGCCACTCCATCATTCGAAATAACTGCGATCCTTTTTGTTTTTCCCCCGCAGTTCCCTTCCTATCATCTTATGTTTTAACGATTTGCGATGCGAAGCGCTTTCGTCGAAAAAAAATAATTGTACAATTAGTTGCCCTGCGCGAAGGGGCTGCTTCGTCTCTTTCCTGTCTCGTTCTTTGTTACCCGCCCGCCTTGCCATTCACGTGCACGCGACATAAAAAATCAGCGGGACGCGGAGATAGCTCTACTCGGCGCTGGCCCCCCGCATTTAGTTGTCGGATGACAAGAGAGGGGAGGGAAAAGGAGAAACAGAAACAGAAACAAGGCTTCTAGTTCCGAGGCTGCTGCCTGTCATCCTTCTTCCTCCTCCTCGTCCTTGTTCTCGTCCTTGCCCGACCCCGACCCCGACCCCGACCGGAACCGGTAAAGCCGCCTGAAATCTCCGTTCCGATTCTATGGTTATCGGCAGTCCCGCCTTAGCGGAGTTTTGCGCACGGAGATTTAACACGAGACGGGACACGAGGGTGGTGGAAAGCCTGTCAATCAAATCCATACGAATCAGTTTTTTTTGGTTTTTTCTATGAAAGCAGGTAATCCGAGAAGAAATTGTCGGAAGCCAAAATATATAATATATAAAAGAGGAAGAAAGGACGAACACGTTTGTAAGATTGGTGGAGATGCCTTTAAGCATTGGCTGCGTGAGAGAGAGAGAATATATGTGTGTGTGAAAAAGGGGTCAAGTACTCAGTAATGCTTGATAACGAACTGGAGCAAACTAGGGAGGAGACGTAGGTTGATTGTCATTAGATAAATGATGAAGGAAGGGAGAGGAGGGGGCGTACTCGAAGCGTCATGATATTCGCTAGGTTCACGATGAACAGTGCCCTTTATCAGTGGGAAAGTCAGGGTATTATCGACAAACAGATGGGGCTTTCCGTACGAGTAATATATGGTCCCTGAGATGGATCGTGAGGTTAAGTGAGTGTAATACTTATCAGACGACGTACCATCGCGAACGATCACATCCAAGAGCCGTATGCCTCTCCCCATCGTAACCGCTTTGAACAGGGTGAGAGAGAAAATCACGCTGTCAAAGACGAGTACGCCGGTCCAGGCTAAAGCAGCAACTGATCTCGTCGCCCCCTGGTCATTACAGAGCCACAGCTCGGAGAATCGCTACAACTTACATTTACCCCTGATAAAGTAAGTAATATCATGTGATGTAAGGACACAGCACATACCCTTCAGGTGGCATGAATTGATGGCATTCTGGGATACTGGTTATAACATTTATCGTTTCGACCTTGGCGCGACGACTCCCGACCATCGCCCACTTTTTAAAAACGAAAACGGAGTCGTAAGGCATGCTGAGTTTTTCAAAAAAAAATGAAGACATACACATCCTGTGAGAATTGACGCTGCGCCAACAAAGACGAGAAATCCAGGATGCGGCGACTTCTGCCATACAATGCGTAGACGCGAACCAGGCAGATGACTTCATGGAAAGGGTGTATCAGAAGGGGTAGGGAGATGAGCACAACGTGTGTGTGAAGGACATACCGCCAGCGAGGAACTGCAACGCCATCCCAAAAATCTCATGATATACATGCAGAGCCTGACAACTGTATCCCATGAGCTCCTTGTTCTACGTATCATGTGGTGACGTGGTAACTTACAGCTGCAGTTGGTCAGGTTCAGTTTAGTTGCAGCTAACTTCAAATCAGGGACGCACGTCAGGGGTCTTTTGAGCCATATACGATGCAAGCAGCGGAATGTGTCCTATTATTGGGAGATAACGATTAAGAATACACGCCGATGTGAACAGCCCCAGCTTGTTGTATGGCGGCCACAAGAACTCGATTTCCCAGTGTAGAGTGATCGCATAGTCATAATACAATATCACTGGGGAATCGAGATTTAGAGAGGAAAGTCACTGAGATGAGAGGGGAGATGAGCTCACCTGAGGCACAAAGATCGACGACAGAGTTGAGGTATCTAGGATGGATGAGGGGGTCAATGACGAAGCGCCCATGGGCAGAACCACTTACATATATTTCGCGGCGTGTGGGCCGACTATGATGTCCGCCGGGGACATAGCAAGCTCAACCAGCGAGCACGTTGATTACCAGATCCAACGCTTTTCTTCTCAAGAAAGGAAGTGAGCCCACAACGCTTGAGCGCAGACTATATACTGCATCACCCTCCACGGTGCGCCGCCCAAGGCCAGTAACCATGGATTTGCATTAATGCCATACGTAATCGAGGGAATCTACGGCACGTTGTGCCTAAGCCGATTTGAAGCATTATTTATGAGCGTCTCGGCAAGTGAAACCAATGAATGGGGCGATTTCAAAAACACCAGGATGATGGGATCACTCTCTGGGCCTATTAGTTTGTGTTTGTGCGGTTGTCTTGGAGAACTTGTGATCTGCCAGGAGCTCAACATACCATAGACTGACAGCTTGAGCGTGATGATGATGTGCATCTATCTAGTATAGGATTACATATTACGCAGAAGCAGAAGCATCATCAGGATCAGGACCTGAGAGTTTCAATGCATCGCATAACATCAAGTATCATCATGACATGAGTCGACGGCCGTGCTAGCTTGGCCGTGCTAGCCTTATCACGTGATCACGTAGGAAGCGCAACACTGCCCTTGGGCCAAGCGTGTCGGTTGGACGAGAGGACGAGAGCAGAGAGATGACAAGGCCCGCCCTGGCACCCATTTAACGACGTATACACGGGGGATAAACATCGGCCCATTGGTCCGGGCAAGAAGAGAGCACTAGGCAAGGTGGACCGCATGACCCACCTCAAAACTCCAACGTCTGAACATATATTGGAAATGGAAATGAAATGAACCTCGTTTCTCTCTTTGCTATCTATTTCGAGAGGTTGTCTGGCTCTTTCATCTCTGAGTCACCTTTAATCACGCTCACAGGTGTCAGTGGGTTGCTTGTTGGGTGCCACTCGGCCAAGGCCGACGAGCGGGGATTTTATTCTGCCGTAAAGGAGCGCAACCACAGCCTCATCTGATAGTTATATAGGATGACTGAACATGAGGACGATCAATGATCTTGTCATGGTGGATGAACCGAACAGCCCCGCGATAAGCGATCCAGAACGTGCTGTGCAGGCTCTGATTAATTTAGGATATTAGTCAGTCCGCTGAACAAGGTTACACTTGCTACACTTACACACTCACAATGAAGACGACCTACACTTGCTACACTTACACTCACAATGAGACGACATTACATGTTCCATGCGGGTCTCATAATGAACTCTTCTTCTCTCCATCTGCGCTGGTGTTAATTCCTGGATGTTTTCATAACTTATAGAGAGTGTACGTCTAGGCTCACTCTAGGCCAGGGGGGGGAAAGACATTGGACTCACATGATGATATGAAAGGTTCGAGAGCTGTTATTGCACGGTTCTGGGCGTGACGGGACCAATATCATGGTCATGTGACCTGAAGACAGGGGATCTCGGTCTTGGCTCACCCGACCACCACACCCAGTTCACCATTCATCCACTCAGTACTCAGTACATATTAGATGATCTGTACACACATATATATACACGTATGGCTCCGCACTATGATATTGATACCTTACTCTTCATACTTTCATCTCTTCTACAATGTCGTATAACATCCCAAAAACGCAAAAGGCTGCCATCGTTGAATCACACGACGCACCCATACACATCAAGGACGACCATCCGGTAAGGCAGCCAGAGGAGCTCGCCCCCGGAGAGTGTCTCATAAAGTTGGACTGCACTGGCGTGTGTCACACTGACCTCCACGCCCGCAAAGGCGACTGGCCACTTCCTTCCAAACTTCCGCTCATCGGAGGGCATGAAGGCGTAGGCAAAATTGTTGCCATCGGCGCCCACACCGTTAGCTCCCCTGTCAACATCGGTGATCGTGTCGGCATCAAGTGGCTTGCAGACTCATGTCTACAATGTGAACAGTGCCGCAAAGGCTTAGAACAAAGTACGTCCCTATTAATTCATTCATTCATTATATATTTCTCGTCATTCACATTTACACCGTAGGTTGTGCAAAGGCCAAGCTCAGTGGGTACACCGTGGACGGAACTTTCTCCCAATATGTGGTATAAATACTCCTTTTAACATCTTACTCCCTCCTTTCCGTGTCAGTAATCAGCGATTTTTAGGTTTCCTACGTCTCCCACGTCACCCCCATCCCTCCAAATCTGAGCAGCGAAGAGGCAGCTTCTTTTCTTTGTGCAGTATGTAATTGCTTTTTTGGCTACTATACCAGAGCGAATGTTGATGATTGGAGTTGCACAGGGTGTCACTGTATATCGTGCGCTAAAGTACAGCAAGACAAACCCGGGCGACTGGGTCGTTATTCCTGGAGCAGGTGGCGGTCTTGGACATCTCGGTCCGTGCGCTTCCCTTCACCGCATGTTCTATCTCATAGGAAATGCCTTTCAGCCGTTCAGTATGCTACGAATGCCTTTGGACTCCGAGTTGTAGCTGTTGGTTAGTTACTTGGGCTCCCTTTCACTTGGCCCATCCCTCATGATGTCGTCTAGACACCGGGGAGGAAAAGAAGAAGCTATGCTTGGAGCTCGGCGCAGAGAAATGGATAGACTTCCGGGAGTCCAAGGACCTCGTAAAGGATATCAAGGACGCTGCAGGTGGTGACGGTCCGCATGCTGCACTTGTTTCGGCAGCGAGTGTAAGTCTTTGGATCGATGAACATGTCATACAATGGGCATAACCCAACACTTGGTTTTTCATAGAGCTCCGCATACGAGCAGGCGGTCGACTATCTTCGTCCTGGCGGCTCACTTTTAGTCGTCGGCCTTCCCGGAAAGGCCCAGATTGGCGCGCCCATCTTCTGGACGGTGGTCAAGAGTATCAACATCATTGGTTCCTACGTTGGGTGCGCATCCCGTTGTCCCTCCGCGTCTTGTGTGGCCGGAGTGGTTAATTATTATTTTTGGTTTTGAATCTTGCCCCAGTAACCGCCAAGATGCGCGTGAAGCTCTAGAAATTGCTGCCTTGGGCAAGGCTAAGTGTTATTTGGCACTCAAACCATTGTCCGCGCTGTCCGAGTACGTGATAACATAGAACTTCTGGGAGGTTCTCATCCGCTGATTGTTCCGCTTCTTCTTTAGAGTCTACGAAGGCATGGAGCAGGGAACTGTGGTTGGACGTGTTGTATTAAGTATGACATGAATGGGGGCGGCTATCGACTACTCCGAAGGATCGGCCTTATCTATTGTGTAGAGAAGTTCCAGCAACAGTGTAATGAATTTTACGGCGATCAGTTTTGTAAACGAACGAAGTCTTCGGGTGCCGTAAATTGACAGACATGCTTATGCATTCTAGCCGTTGCATTGCGTTACAACCAAGGACAACAGGAGATCAACGAGCGAGAATGAAATTGTTTTTTGTTTTCATCGATTCTATGAAAGAAAAGGTTACATACATCTCGTTTATGTTTTTACAACGCACATGTTGTTCATATACGTAAACGGCATGAGCACTAGGGCCCTGAGCATCTGTATCTCCCGTATCGACCCGAATTCCTAATTTCGGATCTGTAGTGTTGCGAGGCGCCTCGGGGTGCATCGCTCCGTGGTTGCGCGCTTGTCCGCCAGCTATGTCAACTTCTTGCTCGCTCGTCCTTCCCACCATCTACTAAAAACAAAAACAAAAATCAGTTATTCAAGGCTCGCAAGGATTAAGATCTTTAGCTTGGTTCGTAAAGAGTTTGGCAAGACATGGGACGACTACCAGTGGAGTTGAAACTTGGACTTGGGGACCCGAGCATCGAGCAGTTGAGTTGAGTTTGGTGTGGAGTATAATACACATTTGGGGTTTACGGGCACAAGTTTCTGCCAGCGCGCACGCTTTTTTTGTTTTGTTTTTCAGACAATCAATTTACTGGATTTTTGACAAGCTTGAACACATTTCGCGTTGTAGTTTCCACACGCTCCCAGTTTTAGTTCTCCGGCACCAATTTTGCCTGTAGCAAGTTACCCGCGTAGAGTACCGCAAATCAAGAAGCTGAAAAGAGACCAGCCAGCGATCAAACAACATAGTTCAGGTCTTTCAATAGCTAGCTAGCCATGAATTCGTGCTTCCACTGCGCGGTGAAACGTAGAGACGGAGATACAAACTCTCCTTGCCATGTACACCCCAGAAGGAACGTGAGGACATGCTCAATAAGAATTCTCAATTATGTCTAACACTTCCAAAAAAAAATCGCGTAGTTGGTTATTTATTTTCACTCGAGTTCACCTCCAGACCTTGCCTTTCTTTGTAGACGTGTCAAATGATCTTACTGTAATGGATGAAGGAAGACTTTTCAACATGTTCCATGCTCCATGAAATATCATCCACGTTGCCTGCGTTGATGCTGATCGAAAACACAAAAGACAATAGTGAACGGATCTGATAAAAAAAGTCGTGTATCGGAACGTTCAAATGTCAATGGTAAAAAAGGCGACTCTTACTACCGGGTGATCGTACAAGACCCCTTCGTGCGGTCATCAAGAGTACATTGACGATCGTCCACTCTACTCTCGTACTGGGAGCAATCCAGCTTCACCGATTACACCTATTAAAAGGTGTGCATGTGCTCGATTCATCCTTCACAATCATTCCGGTCGCTCCGTGTAAAGGTATCTTAGAGCACAGAACAAGCGCTGTGATACAAACACGTAGGCGATCCGATCGCAATGTTGCTCCAGCGCTGGCATGCCAGAGAGAGACGGCACAGTTCGCAATCGGCAAAGAGAAGAGCTCCAGTCACAGACAGCTCCAGTGATTTGTTCTTGCTTTGAAGAACCCTGTTTACCACCTCCATGGCTCTGAGCAGTAGTGTAGGAATAGCGTGAGCTCTGAGCCCGAAACCATCCACTCCGGCCCGCATTACCTCCTCACGCCTTCAATCCACTCTCTCTCGAATGTCACCACTTCTGGCTGGACCAGTTCGCTTTCTTCATTATAATTTCTGCTAATAAAACATTCTGACGTTAATTCGACCTTAGTTTCTGACTGTCTCTGATACGATATAAATGCGATCGATACATAGCACGAAACATTATCTTTAGACTGCTTGCGTTCCGGGCCGCCTTCCCGTTCATTCCTTTTCATCCTAATTGCCTTCTTCATCTCGCCTCTCAGGCTTTAACCTCTTTCTTCACAAATTCTACTTCATCACCGCCCTTCTCTTAGGTCTCTCTACAGGTATTTAAAGGTACATACTTGCTTGTAGTAGGATCACCGAGCAGAAGCGCAATCTACGGTCATTCTCTCTCTCTCTCTTTCTCCTTTTGAGTGCTAAAGCAACCATCACGACGACGACAAGCCCAAGGTCAGCGGACCCAGCAGCAGCAAAGCCAGCAAGCCAGAAAAAGCCAGCAAACAGCCAAAGCCAGCAAGCCTTCGACGTATTCGACATATCGACGCATTTCGGCATATCAAGCATTTCGGCGCATCAGCACTTTCGACGACTTCAGCATCTTCTTCTCTTTCCCTCTTCTCGCGGAACCTTTCTCCGCAACGAACTCATACGGTCTCGCGATCGTACAGTAGGGATTTGAGCGTGTCCTCACTTGAATGGATTACCGAATGTCGGTATACTCCTTGATGTCATCTATGCTTGATGATCTCAGATATTTCTGCTACCGTTTCACAGACGGCCAAGCCGCGCAGCCTGGTGGGGATGAGTGCGCTCACTTTATCCTTGAGTTCTTTCGTGACGTGGGCCCGTTGACAACATACACATCATGCCTCTGACGCCATAAAAAAGTCCTGACTTTCTTTGGGCTACAACCTTCTCTTTGGGGAAGGGGAAGCCACATTGCGCACGGAATCCGTGATATCGTCACGGAGACTGACGACTGAGGTGCTCTTCAATGACGAAGCTGCTCTTCGGGGGGTGGGAAGCATGTTAATCACATGAAGAAGTTACTTGTTTTGCGGTAAGTCTGAAGAGATACGAAGGAAATGGGATGAAGTCCGCGGAGCAGTGTCACAGTATCGCTGGCGCTCATTGATGATGAGGTCCGCCGGCCCGCCAGCAAAAGGTCAAAGATTTAGTCCGCTGGTCAATGTTGGGTGATATTTTACTGGATGAGCGCTCGTTGATGATCCTTTATGCATTTTCCCACTTGGCCCTTGAGGTAAAATTTATCATAAAATTGCGTAAATAAAGGAGTAATGCCAGAAGGTCAGGGCACACTGCAGTCTAGCCATATCGACGACAATCACTTTCCGGTAACTCATCTTCAAGTTGTCTCCGCGTTCTTTCCATCTTCATCCCTCCCCCTTAGAAAACTTCGCGATTTCGATTTATTGGCAATAATAGATAGGCGCCGCGTTACGATATTAAAAATATTCAATTGATTCGTATTCTATCTCCAACCCTATTCAATTGGTTCTGCCGAGCGCCCACCCCGCCTGATCATGAACCTAGCCCCCAGCAGGTACACCATTCCAGTATCACCGTCCGTGCAGCCTCGGCAGTGTAAATCTCGACATATTTTCTCTAAATCCCGGTCATGGCATAACATAACTACTCGATAGGCATGCACTGATAAACCAGCGCCAACTGATGAGGCCGATATCGGAAAAGACAGACAGGAGCCCAGCTGACATTGGATTGAGCGAAAATCGCTAAGGGTTGGCTCGGGTCCACGACAAAGTTTAGGCTCGAATTCTAGTAAACAGATTGCCACAGGAGTCTGCCCCCCCAGTTGAGTTGCCCCGTGCGGGGAGTGGGGTAGCGTTTTAAAATAAGCCGTCACGAGTCTCAGGTATACACTGGTTTTGAGATGATTTTTATGTCCCCATGACCCACAAAACAAAACTAGAACTAACTTTGCTAATCTAGCAAAGACTGACTCCTTCCCACCTTTGACAGTCTGACACCTGCACACTTTGCATTTACCACGTCGTTCGTTGGGCTAATTGCTTCCTAAACCAAGAGCCGCGTCAATGCGCGATAACCCCATCTTTCAACGAAATTAGATAAGGAGTCTCGTGAACTGCTGTTACTTGCAGAAGAAGAAAGCACAATTCGCCCGGCGATGCACAGAAGCACGGCAGTGGCGTCAATGGCGCGGCCATAGCGACCCAATGTCATGAAGGGTCCGGTGCTCTATCAACAACAACCCCCTCTGAAAATTGTTGGCCTGCTGCCGCTACTTCTTTTGGTCAATTGATCGTACCTTTGAAGGAAATATGGGCGCACGTGTGAGAGAACCCATTCACGTTGCACAATCCTATTTGCGGCCTAGACAGACCTCAACTTTTCATTTGAGTGTGTAACTAGTTGCCTGGAAGCTAGTCTTTAAAAGGGTGACCGAAACCCGTTTCTAGATATTGCGTGGATAGCTTGACTCGGATGAGGTTGCTGAAGGTAGCCATGCAAAATCGAATTCATTTGAGCGAGCCATTTTTAATTTTATTTATTGACTCAGTGCTGACTAAGCAGAATTGTTGTTCTTCGTCATTTGTGGGAAAAAAATTGCCCTAAGGAACTGTCAAATCTAATATCAGCGCATCTCAGATAACCCAAGGGTTGCGATAGGTAGGTACGTCTCCTGTTTCTGTCAATGAGAGAAACACGATAAACCAGCGATCACACAGTGTACGGGTAGAGAGTGAGTGATATTTGCGGATGTAGAATGTAGAATGGAAGAGCGCAACCAAAACCGTGAGTCACGGACTACGACTAATTTATTGGGAAAACAATGATTTAACCACCTTCTCAGGTTTTGTACACGTACAACTCGCAATCTCTCGAGTGCTCCGTCTTGCTGCCATCAGATAATTAATTGAGAATTTCCAGACATTAGATGCCGGCACTGAAATAACAAGACTCGGAGCCCAAGGTTCAAACGACAGTTGCCAAAACGAGGAAGAGAAGCTTCGAGACCTACAAAAGGGGCATCTAAAGTTACGTGTAGCGACTCGGACTGGCCTATCACGCACCAACGCTACGCTAGCTCGCGCTCTTCTTCCCTTGCAACGAAAATTCGCTCGGATATAAGAGAATTAATCAACAATGTGCTGGCGGGCACAATCGAGGCAGCTATAAATTCACCCTTGGTTTATGATGCAGAGTCACATTGGAACTTCCTCTTCAATGCCTCCCAGAAGATCAGAGTGCCTTGCCAACGAGGAGACACCTCTTCTCCGGGGTGAAAATGTGCAGCGAAAGCCAACGCCTTTGCCAGTGACCCAGATCTTGGTTCTCCTTTTGTTGCAACTCGCTGAACCGATCACGTCTCTTTCAATCAACCCCTACATAAATCAGGTTTGTTTTTTTCATCGCATTTCGTCAAGCGAAAATGACGGTAACGTCTGTTTCAGCTTGTGAGCGAGCTTCCCGTCATCGGTGGTGATGAGCGGAAGGTGGGATACTACGCGGGAATATTAGTATGTCCTACCCGTTCCCTATTGAATGATGAATGGTACATGTTAAACATGACCACACACAGGTATCCCTCTATTTTGCCGCGGAGGCGGTCACGATACTCCAATGGAGCCGTCTTTCGGATTACATTGGGCGCAAACCTGTACTCCTATGTGGTCTCTTTGGTACGATTATTTCAAGCATCCTGTTCGGCCTTTCCCGTTCGTTCCCGGCGCTTGTTATGAGGTATGTTCGGCGTCTATCCTGGGGAGTTATGGCTCTCTTAACTCGATCATTATAGCCGATGCTTGCATGGCATGTTGAATGGCAACATTGGCGTGATGAAGTCCATGATGGCCGAGCTCACAGATGAAACTAATGTTGCGAGAGGTTTTTCATTAATACCAGTAGTCTGGGCTGTCGGCGGCACCATTGGGTTTGTGACATTTGCTTGCTGACCTCTTTGACAACTTAGTTGATGAATTGGGCTTCAGACCGTTTATCGGCGGTGTTCTGTCACGGCCACAGGATCGTTGGCCAGGCCTCTTCTCGCACCCATTCTGGGCTGAATACCCATACTTCCTACCGTGTCTCGGAACCGCCTTTTATGCTTTCATGTCGTTTGTCCTGGCTGCGGTTTTCTTGAAGGAGGTCAGTCATTTGGTCTATCAGTCGAGAGCCGTGCTTACCTTACACGTCACTTAGACAGTAGAATGTAGCCCATTAGCGATGCACAAAACACTGGACATTAATTCCGATATACCTCGGGCAGGAGCCGGTGAAATTTTGGATGAATCAGTTAAGGATCTGGAAAAGCCGCTACCGCTACGCTCTCTGCTTACAAGACCGGTCGTGATATCGATTGCCAATTATGGAATGATCGGGCTACTCGAGGTGACGGCTGGGGCCCTCATCCCGCTTGTCTGGTCGACGTCGGCAGAGTTCGGTGGACTGGGCATGAGTCCGGCATCTATCGGTTTGTGGATGGCCGGATATGGCTTCTTGAATGGCATCTTTCAATTTGTTGCCTTCCCGCATGTCGTCGGGCGTTTCGGTCCGAGGGGCGTCTTTATCTCCAGCATCCTTGTGTTCATCCCAATCTATATCTTGTTTCCCTTCGAGAACTTGGCGCTACGTCATGCAAGCGGCGATGCAAACGTGATAGCGCCTCTGCTCATCGCCTTGCAACTTTGTTTTGTATCCTTCTCTGATATGGGATTTAGTGAGTATTTTGGCAATCTTATTCGTGCGCTGCCGTGGACGATTTACCGATGAAACCACCAGGCTCGGTATTCATGTATATAACTTCTGCAACGCCTAACAAGCGGTGTCTCGGCGCTACGAATGGCCTCGCGCAGACGATGGTCTCAATTCAACGAACAGTGGGACCGGCTGCGGCTGCATCGTTATTTGCCTTCTCTCTGAACAATAATGTCCTTAACGGAAACTTTACGTATGTCGTTCTGCTTGTTGTAGTCGGTGGAGTCTTGTGTGTCGCGGTACAGCTTCCAAAAAAAACGTGGAGCCGTTGTGAAAAGTAGATTACAAAAGAAAAAAAAGTCAAGTCATATACCATGTACGTTTGACTTTTGTACGAATTTTCAGTCGATTTGTGCAGTGCAGTGCCGAGGACACGTACTTATTAGCAGCAATGTTCTTTCCTTCCTTTAACGCCATGGCTGTGGTTTCATCTTTTTCTTGTGCAGTTTGCCGTCTGATTCGATTCGAGAACGAGTGGGATGAAACTAGTCCCCTCAACCCTTACCTTACGCCCTTACACCCTACCTTACATCATTGACAGCAGATACACAATCAATGTACAGCCATATTCACCTCCCCGTGCGGTGCCAGCGCACCAATGGAAAAAATCACTTACGGAAAGTACGTTTTCTAGCGCGCACAGGCGGTTTACGTGAAAGGGTCATCGGTATCGTGTTGTGAATGAGTGACGACTAGAAGGGAGTAGAGTAGATCTGAGAACAGGAAATTGAGCCGTATGGCGTCACATTTCCCAGGGTTTCTCAAGGCCAAGATTCCAGGTTCCATCCCCTTCACCATACTCTCCAGTCCAGCCAGTCCATTATGACAGAAGTGTACGTACGATAAGATCAATAGTTCCGATTAGGAAGCGGCTATGATGTGGGTTGGATCTGGCACAGCTTCTGTAGTCACCTCACCTGTCACCCCTCCTACTTAGACCCCGTCACAGCAGCTGCGCAACTTGCCTCGCGGCGATAAATTAGGGTCATCATGATCATGGCCATGATCATGCTACAAGTTGGACGACGAGAAGCGCTGGTAAGAAGAGGAGTCGATGGACGGGGCTGGAAGGAGTAGAGGTATGAACGCGACCTTCTGATGACGAGATTTACTACCAGATTCTGTTCGACTTTTCTATTTTATCAGGCTGAGGCCCAGGGGCGATGCTGTGTACCTGAAGGGTGGATACTGGATCCAATGATTGCCTATGAACCTTCCGGTCACTTAGGCTCCCATTCACAAATTCAATGCGTTGTATCGCAATCATTCCTCGTGTCCCTTCACGCAGCGCGGCTTCGAAAAGCTACTAAGCGTAAATGGAAATAGTACGCCGTGTGGCGAACAGCCCTTTCATATCTTTTAAAACCACATTCTGCCCCCTTCGAGTATCCTCAACCCTAGTCCCCAATGGATATCAACGCATTATTCGTCCCTCCTGACCTCTTCCCAACGCGTTCCGAGTATTCCACACCCGTGGACGGTCATTTTTTTGGTGAGTGTGCAGGGTTGCTCGTTTCATGCGTTTCCCTAACCCGTTCGGCCTCAGGCACAGATGAACAAGCCCAGGCCCAGGCTACGATTACGAACACACAAGCACATGGCAGTAGTGAGTAGCGAGTGTCCTATGGCTCGCTGACTTTACGCTGTGAAAATTAAATTACCGTGAAACAAGATTCCCATTATCTAGGTGCTCCTGTCACTGGCACGGGCAATTATTCGGGCCTGTCAGATGCACGTCAAGGACACGAAGGTAATATCCGGCTCCGACTGAGCTTGTTAATCCAAATGGGAAGTTGAATGTTCCTTGGTAGTCCCAGAGCAATTCAGTCAGCTTCCCAGAGAATATGTGACCGTGACCTCTGATCAACACAACCATGGGCTCGCTTCAACCACCTTCGTAGATCTGGCTGAAAAAGTTGAAGGCATGTATCGGCTCCTAGACCTCATCAGTGAATCAGGAAGCAATGGTTACGGTAAGGGTCATTTTCGGGACGCGACACTAACCGGGCTAATCCAGCACATTACACTGCAGTCGATAAGGTTATCATTGCCCAAAGCTCTCTCCAGCGTTTTATAAATACCATATCTCCCGGAGCATACGCATCTATCACCAAAGTCGATTTCAAAACTTTGGATCGACTTATGATCAAACCAATCGGTGTGTACGGATCCAAGACAGAGATCGTACGCCTCCTCAGATCAATCGGTGCCGTCGACGAGGACGCGTGAGTGACCTTCGTATCTTCAATCTCCTGTTTATGAACTCAGCTCTCAGGGCTCGTTTACTGCTCGCGCAAACTGATGCCGGCGGTTCCCGGTCGTGCATTTCCTCTGGCCTGTACATTGTGAAAGCAAATAATGCAGAACTCGCAGACGATCGTCACTACGTTATATACTGGCCTGAAGATACAACTTGGAATGATTCAGCAGTTTCCTCCGTTCGCCGCAATCGAGTCACGTTCATGCGGTGAGCGAACAACTTCCAATTCTCTATTTTCCGTCACACTCTGATGAATACGGATCAGATACCTTACGAAGATGTGCGACCAAGTCGTTGCCCTCTTATCCCCTGATCACTCGACATCCATAGTCTGGAACGATGAGGACAGCGATGCCGAATCTGTTGACATGGACAATGGAGACTCTGATAGGCTATTCACATTTGAGGTCGCAAAGACAAACGAACAAGAAGAGAGCGCGGTTTCGCGCCCCGGTTTTCAGGTAATCATCAAGCTCATCTCACACCGTTCGTTTCTGATCTCGTGGAAGATGAATTCCCCCTACATCTCGCGTTACGAGGCTCCTGCAGACTTTCCGGTTGATCCCGCAATTCTTACGACTCGCCTTCTACCTGGAGAAACCACGCAAGGGTTCTTTACGACAACCTATGTTCCTCATCAAATCTATTCCGAACCTCTCGAACAACACTCGTTCAGCCGGATGTCTCTTAAACATTTAGTGTAGGTGCATTGGTAGTTTCGTGAGACTCCCAGTTCACACTCTCCACAGGAAGAACAACTGCTTGGTCCTATCGGAGACCCTTGATGAAAACACCATGCAGACCTTGGTCGATATCGCAATCTCAGAACTCTATCCGAAGCCATGCAGCGAGTGGCATGCCGTGAAACAGGATATCTATGATATTTTAAGTCGAGAATCGATGAAGAGGCAAAATACAACTCTTGAAGACATTGCCAACAACGAGACTACGTTGAAACGTGTTCTTCGTGAGGCCCTTGTCGAGGAGGTGGCTAACCTTTTCCCGTATGTCTTGCTTGGGGTACTCCGGGTCATAGGATATTAAGGCTCCTTTTTCACATAGGTCATTGGAACGTGACCGCCTCTCTCCTGGTTCGCGCGTCCGCAATGACTCTAACACGAGCCAGGAAGCTGGAGGTAAGAAATCCTCTCGTAGTTGTTCCACAGCTCACCTTTGTTCCAGATACCATGCAGCTCTCCGATCTTGAGTTGCTTTACCCTGAGTTCAGGGTCATCTATCAAAAGCGAGTCCAGGAAGCCCGTTTCGACATTGTATTAAGGCGTGACCCGTACTTCGAATCTCGGAAGCTTCGTCTGATCTCCGTGAGACACCTTCTGACGAAACATCGACACCTGCCTACGAAACACGTGTTGAAATCAAGCAGGCGCTGCTCAAAGGCGATTTTCATCGTGCACAGCGGATGCTCCCCAAGGCAGATGAGAAGAAGAGATCAAACGTAGTCGCCTGGGCAGTCGGGTCTTTCCTATACTCTAGTGGTCCTGAGTCTCTAAAAGCGGAAATGAGGACTCTCGCAGCCAGCATCCCCGACTCGCAATTTTTGATCGAACTGAAAAATGTAGAAGACAAGGACCTGCGACCCTGGGTCCAGGAAGTTGAGGATCTTGTGCACGATCAGTTCATGTCTTTGATCGACGCAATCACGAAGACGGTGACTCGTGCAGTGTTGGCGATGCAGCAGGAGCATTGCAGAAATACCATACATCGAGAAATCGAGAGCGAGAGAAGGAAGCTGCTGAGCGACGCGCTCGTGGAGTTCATTCGAGTCATCAACAAACAGTCGGCGGCCAGCCGGCAAGATTCGTGAGTTCAGCGATGTTGTCAAGATTTACTTAGAATTAACCGTATTTAGTGTGGTGTACCTTGATCGTATCGTCGCGACCACGCGGCCAACGGGGAAAGGGCGACGACAACAGTAAGTTTGCTGCTCCAGTCAAGATTGTAGACTGATCACTCTTAGACTGTACTATGAGCAAATTAACGTGCAATGGAACGGTAATTATCCTTCTCGCCAAACATTCCCGTCTTACCATGATCAGGGTGCGTCTGCCAGCTGTTGTGAGTAAAAGCTATTTCCTAGCTAATATATTATCAGAGTACTGGATCACCGGTCGCCGAGACGCTCTCCAAGGACCTCGACTTCAGTTTTGGATTCACCTCATGGATTTGACTAGCGATGACAAGCAAACCATCCAGCTAGATCCTAAGCACATACCAAACCCTACGGTGAACGGCCGGCTCTCATCTGCGTTCTATCTGCCTATTGGCGTAGATATCGCGTACGAGTCTGACTTCCTCATATTCCTCACACCCCACCTTACGATGCTTCCCCAGCTTTATCAGCTTCTCGAGAACGAGAAGCTCCTCCTTGTTCTGACCGACCGGGACAAAATTGCCATTTATCTTGAGCGGCCACCAGCAATGAATATGGCCATACAGCGGGATAAGCCGATCAAAAGTCTGAACCGTGAGAAGCTAGGAGAAGATGTTCTTTTTGCGTTTGACGAAGCGAAGAGAGCCTTAGCTGTGTGTGCTCCGATGAAGGTATCCTTATGCTGATGGCTGAGAAGTACCAGTCCTGACCTGCTGTCTGCGACCAGTTACAACTTCATGTGTTCCTTTTTGATGAGACTTTCAAGACGCTCCAGGGACAAGGAAGCTCCATTAATCTTGCCCCCTGGTATAGCCAACCAGGGATCTCCATTCTACAAGCCGCCTTCGTCACTGGGAACGAGGAAGTTGTTTTGGTGGATTCAAGTGCTCAAGCCCGTATTTTTCCTTCGTCACACTGCAATTCAGGTGAGATTTTTGTTCACGTTGTAAGACCTCTCCTTAGAGCACGTACTCACGGGTGTTTGGAAGACCGGCTTCTATACAGCTTCCGTCTCTTCCTACTGCCGTATTCTCGTCTCCGGATGGGTCCTGCCTCCTGGCTCTACATAAAGAAGACTCGCAGACATCGCTGATTGCTTATCATTGGGAGACGTTTGGGTCGACTCGGGGAATTGCGCTAGATGTCCCAGATTTTCCTCTTGAAGGCGCGGTCTTGACGTCCATGGTCAACCGAGGGCGCATGTTTCTCCTCGGTCTAGATATCGATGCGGGGTCCGTTCGGTCCGTCGCCGTCGATATCACAAAGAAGGTTACAGAGTTCATGTTCAAGGAGAAGGCGGCAGAAGCGCCTCAAATAATAGCGAGCGTCACACCCTTCACAACAGTTTACTCGACTGCCACGCTGAAGTCTGGACTCGCTACCCAGTTCTTCCTGCTGTGAAACGCCGCACTGTGACGTCTCTGAGCGAGCGTCAGCAGAAGAGTCTCACATTCATTGCTGAAAATTTTACACGACCTTTCGATTCTTACTTCTCTGACCTCATCCAGACTTTCCAAAGGACGGCGAGAAAGCCCACCGGCGACGAATTGCGCCAAATCAAAGTCTCTGCGATAGAATTCAGATCATTCCAGGAAAGGGTGATCCAAGACCGAGACTGGCGTGCGTCCCGCTACCGTGTAGGAGAGTGGCTTGTCGACCTCCTGTGCCTCATTCCCATCCATATCGCTGTTTGCCGCGAGAATCGATTTGTTCCCTTGGCGAATGGCGTTATCTCCTCGGAATTGGAAAGGTCACTTCTCGGCGCCGAAGTCAACAAGATAGTGGATAAGCTATCATTCGGTTGGTATGAGTCCATATTCCAGTCATATTTGGCAACCAAGGTATAGTACTTGAGTGACTACTCATTACATGAGTGGACAGATGCTGAAACTGTCGCGCATAGCCCGTAAAAGTTGTATCGTCGATGGGACAGCAATCCGTGGGCAAGAGCTTCTCGTTGAATCACCTCCTTGACACTTCATTCGCTGGGAGCGCCATGCGGACGACAGGTATAGTCGCTCCTCACTTTGTAATTAAGATCTAGGACTCAGCTGAGATACACAGAGGGAGTGTGGATGTCTGTGACACCAACAGACGAGGCGCTTATCGTGGCACTCGACTTTGAAGGTGGGCGTGATTATTTTCTACCTTTTCTACGGCGAAACCATTGACAAAATGGTAGGCGTTGATAGCGTCGAACGGTCACTTCAAGAGGATACACTTCTTGTGCTGTTTAACACTGCGATATCAAATCTTGTACGTTGATTGCGTCTTGACGGTAACCCCCTTGTGACGTGGATTAGGTCCTGTTCCGCAACAACTTTGCTTTCAGCCGAGACATTAGCGGATTATTCCAGTCATTCCAGTCTAGTGCGTCGGTCTTGGATCCAGCGGCAAATCCATCTCTTTTTCAATCAACGCTTGTGATCATCATCAAGGTGAGCTACTCGTGATAATTGCCGTCACACCATGTCGTGATGACCCCGTTATCAGGACGTTGTAGAACCCGACAAGATGGAAATAACCCGCGAGTAAGGATTTGTTTTTAAAAGAATAAGATTACCCAGTGAGCTTAGAGGTTTGTAGGTTTTCTCTCAAATTTCAGAAGATCGTGCAACAAGAACAGGATGCGAACTTCATCTCACGGCTTCACGGTGGGAAGCTTGACATCATACCGTGGCCAGTGATCGAGTCGAAAGAATTCTACAAATTGTTCTCCACGCTCAAGAAGCGATTGGATATGCAGAAGATCTCGCACCCGACCGCGGGTGAATTTCTCCATACAATCAAGACACTTATGGCGAAGCTCAAGGCGAGTTCTTATACTGTGCCATTAATATGATGATTTGACGTGTCCTGGCAGGCCAATGATTGGGGTGCACTCTCTCGTTCGTAGCTTCGTCTCTTCTTCACTTCACTATTCTCATTCTTCTCGACAGAGACCATGACGGAACATCGTTCTAGAACACTCTCCACCCTCCTCCCAATTGCATTAGCTACAGGGTATTCCGAGGTTGAGCCTGATCTTGAACCGCTCAAGGTTCTGCTTCTCTTTAATCCGAACGAAGGGCGTGTCTGACAAAACACTCAGAATATTGACACCGACCTCATTGTGGAATGCGGAGACACTCCAGCACGCTTTTCTATATCCGAGCGTGATCAACTGTCTTCAGCAGACATTGAGATACACCTTGCTGCTCTACGGGATTCATGGAACCCAAATACTGAGCGTCAATCCATTCCGGATTCTGAGTGGATGCAAAGCCTCGCGTCATATATCAATGATTTGATCGACCTGCGCGTCAACCACGTCCGACTATGGTTGGATTCCAACCTGGAGAGATTCCAAGCCGGTAATGCCACGATACAGGATCTACGCAGAAGATTCGACAACATGATCATCGAGATGAGGACGAATGTCCAATTATGTAGTGCTCAATGCGCATCGTGCCACCTCCACTGCGTTCGCGGTCGCTTACACGAAGGTGAACATAGTTGCCAAACTACTCACCGGTGTGTACACAAGTGTGCGTTCTGTGAGAACGGTGAGAAGCTTTGCGGTACACCGTGAGTTCTCTGATTTCTGTTTTTATGTGTTTCATTACAATGAACTGATGTGATCAATAGCGCTGGACATCCTGGTGATCACGTGTACGTATAGCAAACCGCCTCCCGTCTGACAGTGCGATTTTCTTACCATCGTCCAGTTGCGTCGTCAATGCCCATTTGTGTGGTGAACCTTGCAAGCTGTACGGAAGGCGGGGTTGTTTATATGATTGCACGAAAGTAAGTCTATTCGAATAGTTCAATCGACAAGGCTCCTACATCTATTCAGGTTGCGGGACACGCAGAAGATGAACACATGTGCCCTGCGCCGGTACATATGTGCGGCGAGGTAGGGCGCGCTCTATTTGTGGAGGTGTCTTGCTTATGATATAAATACCACCAGCCCTGCGCTCTCAAAGGGATGAGGCTTCCAGGCGGGAGAACATATTCTTGCCCAGAGACCTGTAGTATTCCCAGGCGTGTCCATTTCTCAATAGGTTTCCATTCCAACCAACTGAATCCCATACAGCGATCAAGACCACGAGACTCATTCCTGTGATACGAGGCTGTGCCCAGCAACCTGCGACCTCTGCAAACGGCTTTGCGTTCAACCCCACCTTCATGGGCTCGCTCCAGACATGCATCATTTGTGCGGGTTAGTGTGTGCCCTATTCCAATCTGACGTTGAAACTGAAAATTTGGGCAAACAGAGAAGCGCATGCGTGTTCGGCGCTATGTTCAGCGCCAGGAATATGTCAAATTGATACTGCACCCCAATCTATCGAGGCCACCTTTACCGGTAAACATGAGACATTCCAATACACCAAGGTATATTGCGGCGTTTATGGGTAGCTGATTGCTGGTTGATCATGCCTGATTTTTAACAGTACTCACAAGGTTTGTTCATTTGTTCGAAAGCAAATACAAGGAGTCGTGCTGACGTAAGGCCAGTTGCGAAACGGCTGCAATGTGTCAAGACTATTGAACCGGGACAAATGGCGCATACGGGTGCCCATATTCACAGCAAAGAAGAGCAGCCATTCCACTTCTGTGAGAACCGGTGTGTCATTTCGCAGTACATTCCATGGCAAATGATTGAGATCATAACGATACAGTTGCGAGAACTGTGGCTATTTCTGTACCTTGCCGCTTGGTGAGAAGCCGAACCATATATAACTACATCTATTTAATCCTTGAATGGTCACTTCCAGGTCATACTCAACAGGAGCACGAAACCAGTCACGGCTCCATGACACAGACTCGCTGGGCTGTTGATGGTCCCGATGACACCGGCCTTGAGCTGGATGGCCGCAGGTTCTCCGCTAATGATGAAGGAGCCCCCATGATGTGCAACCTAGTGTGTTCCTCGATGGGGAGACACGCACACATCGATTACTGCCGCGCTGAAGAGAATACACCCTGCGACGCGGCTGAGGTGCAGCATCTTAATTCGAGGATGGTCCCCAATCCGGACAAACCCAAGGACGCCATCACTCACAACCTCTACTGGCGCAGGACAGGTGTGATGAATTTCCCCTTCTTGGCCTACCCTAGACTAAACCTCATCTACAGGTTTCAAAGGTCATGGGATTTCATGTCTTCTGTTGCAATCCGTACTGAAATTGGCAATCAGACCCATACACCCGTGACGAGCAAACGAACTTTACGAAATGGTGCGTTGTAAATCCCAGGCGTTAATTAGCCACTAAAACCCTACTGTAGTGACGCAATGTGCTCAGGTATGGTGCAGTGCCAATTGATGGTTACGCTTTTTTAACTTAGACCACCAAAATACAGGCCCTGAACACTCGGCGACGGCAGGTGTACCAGGACAGCCCTCTTACTGCACATTACCCATCTTCCATCCACCTAGGAACCTGAACGATCCCGTGAATGGTCCTGGTTATATATCCAATGATGGCCATGTGTTCGAGTGCAGGAATCCCGTTGTGCTGCAGCAAGCGTTCCACGTGTAAGCCTAACTCCGTCTCACTACCGAAGGCGTTAACGCCTCGACCTCTGCAGGATCTTCGTTATTGACAGGTAAAATTTCACGTCAGTTAAAGTGAATCGACCCCCATATCTCACGTTCGCGTTTTAGATCCGGCTCGATGTCCCACAGGGACCGCCGTCCTCTGCCCGACGCCCCCGCCACAGAGCGGATCCGACGATCCGCCGATAACAGGCTTGGTGCTGTCTGTTCGGCTTTATACAGCTTCTGGACCGCTCGACACGCCGCCGTTACGGCGGGTCAACAGGCAGCCGGTGCACGACGCGACGCATACAGCGTTGTCCTCTTCAACGATTCGATCGCAAACGCTGTGATTAACGACTTCACGAGCACTCCCCAACAACTTCTAGAATCCGTGCTTGCTATGCGGGCCAGTGGAGGAACAGACTTCTCTGAGGCTCTTAGAGCTGCTCATAATGCCATGGTGCAGAACTGGAGCACGGAAAGGTTCGTTTTCTTACACAGCTTCTTCTACTCCACATTTTTAAAAACGGTTTCTCTTAAACCAGATCACCAATCATGATTTTCCTTTCTGATGGTCAATGCCCAGTATTAGACGAGGCCGTTCAAGATGTTTGTCGTTCCGCTGTTCAACGAGGGTAGGTTTGCTGTTGTTTGCTTTTTCGGTGCAAAGAGAAGCGGATCACTCAACTGCTTGGGCAGGAAACCGCTCTCCTTCCATACTGTTTCCTTTGGCCCAGATGCTGCGACTGGTACCCTCCGTAGGATGGCGCAGCTCGCGCTTGACATACAAAACAATGCTCCTCATGATCCTTTGCTTCCCGCAGCAGCCAGCATACCTTCGTCATTCACTACCGTCCTTGACACGGTAAGCACCTACGTCTCCCGTACAAATTAGAATCGGGTAACACTAATTTCTCCCCAGGTACGGCTCGCGGAAACATTCCTAGGGCTTGCGGAATCGTTAAGGAAGCCACGTGGTTCATTGATGCGCTGAAAGTCGACTTTCTGTATGTGCGGATTATACGTCGCCATCACATGTGGTTGCCGTTTTCGTGATCTGTTGTAGTGCTTTCCCGGTTGTGTTGTAGTTGTAGTTTCCCTGTTAAAACCACTCAGTCGTCGACAGTGAGAACGAGAGAGAACACCGGGCCGAAGTCCCGGGAAAGTTTTGACTTGAAAACTGAACGATGTCGTCTGAGTTGGACTACTCTCCCTCCGTTAGAGGACCGTCTGATCTCCGTGCCCAGGCTCACTTGCCCAAGCCACCACCAAAGGATAGCCAAGAGCATATTTCTCCATGGATTCCAATTTCTATGGTTAGTGCACCTTTCCGTTTTCCGTCGTGGAGAATTAACAAGTGGGTATCAGCTTGTGGTCACGACAACTGCCCTTGCCGTCCCCCTTGTTCTGCTCCGTCGACAGCGTGCGGCCGCAGTCGCATCTATTTTCAGTAGAAGCCCGTCTTCTTCGATACCGAGTGGTGCACCGCCCGTGAGACGCATCCCATTGCGCAGCGTTCCCTCTGTTGTACCACCGCCTCGTGTTGCACCAGTACAGACGCCGATGTCACCAGTGGGGGCACCGTCGTTGGAAGCAGGAAGCACTTTTGGAATGTCATTTAAGGACGCATCGAGCGTGTCTAAAGAGGACGGTTTCAATGGCGCTTTGGACTCTCTCAAAGCATTTGGCATCGCTACTGCTCTCGTCATGGCTGGTGCTGCTGCCAGCGTATGGGGCATTAAAACATACCTCGGTGTAAAGGATGTGCGCAATCTTTAAACACCTACGCATCTAGCTTTAGATCTTATTATTCGTTTCCACGTTCGCCAGACCCAGGAGTTCGCATCCGCCATGCGCCTCACCCTCCTCACCAAGTGGCCACTCCTTACTTCACGCATCCATCGCACGTCCGACTCGGCTCCTCTCCCTACCCAACCGGTCTCGTTACCAGCGAGCGTTCCTACAACATCGGAATCGGATGTACGGCCCCCGACGGCTGTTGTGCCAGATGCGGAGGGGTGGAACTGGCCCGCCTCTCAAGCGCGCCTCGCAGCAGCGTATGAGCGTGGCGGTGTCGCACAGTTCGCTGAGGCGGCTGTCGGAGAGCTGGAGGCTGAGGTTGAGGTTGAACGGCGCAGACGCGGGCTTGCAAACTCTCCAGAAGGCCGAAGTTGACTAACCCCATGTACAAGTCTGGGTTGCTGAAGCGACTCGACCCTCGCCTCTTGTCGGTACTATCGTACTGTAAGTTAGATCGTTATGTTATGTACAGCATTTAGGTCTGGAACACTACACCACAGCCGAGACTAATCAAGCCCCGGAAGAGTATTATTATATACTGATGGTAGACCCAAGCTACGTGACCTAAGCCAAATGAATATACAGCATTCCCTAGGCTACCGCGACTGAGCCCTGAGACCAGCGACATTTGCCAATGAGGCGCGGTTCTGGACTTTTGGTCCGCCTGAATTTTGATTTCAGTCAAGGGTAGAAACTATAAACCCCAGACGTCTCTTTGGGATGCGATGAGGCACCCGTACAGAAACGATCCAACTAAGGTCTGTGGGCAAGGACGGATAATGTAACCACCGCTTGCATTCCACGTGAATATAGCCATCAGCTTATTGGAGGCTGAGACCCCCGAAGTGAGGACCCCCGGGTAGAACTATGATCTGTTTCATACTTGCAAGAAAACAATGGCTTTGTTGTTATTCGCGTAACAAGACCTGATACTTGTGGGCCGTTGTGAGCAATAAATACACATGGACCTATATTCGTCAACAGGCACCCACTTGGAACAATAAGCCCGCGTAACCGAAGACAACAAAGTACTAGCGCGGTTGCCCTCTTGTTGCGAGAATGCATACTTTATATCTAACACCTTGCACATCCTCTGATGGTGCAAAAAATACATCCTGATACCCACACAAGATCGAGTCATGTCCGCTCCCGAGTCAAAACCCCAGGCCATAGCAAATCCCTTTCGTGAGTCCCGAATCATGGGTCAGTAATACATCTCTTCTCGCACTATACATCTCCCACCACTGGCAATCTAACTTCCCTCCGCTGTAGCTCTACAAGCTAGTGCTGCGGCCAAGGAACAACCTGGATCCTCCCGCTCTTCCAATATATTGGGACCTGCACCAGCGGATGGTGAAGCCCCATTTACGGACTCATCGAGTCCCCTATTCTCTTTATACTTATCGCACGCGGAGAAGCACGATCAAGAACAGAGCGATAGATGGAAAGCAGGCGCGGATGGGATACTCGTCTTCGTACGCAGGCCTCCACTTGTTGCCTTTGCCGGGTTGCAATCCACACTGACCGACGCGAATACACCCCGGTAGACCGGATTGTTTTCAGCTGCGCTCGCCACATTAGTAGTCGACAGCTACAAATCATTACTGCCAGACTCAGGGTCAAACACCGTCGCCCTCCTCACCCAAATATCTCAGCAGCTTAATGGATCATCACAAGTTGTTATATCATCGTCTCCGACCGCCCCGCAGTCCACCTTCCAACCGACCACTTCCGCTGTTTTGGTAAATGTGCTGTGGTTTCTGAGCCTGGTCATTACTCTCTTTTGCGCTCTGCTGGCAACCCTCCAGCAGCATTGGGCTCGTCGATACCTCCGTCTCACCCAACCCCAATGTGCTGTTAATAAGCGTGCTCGCATTCGCTCCTACTTTGCCGAGGGAGCTGCCCGCTTTCATATAGACTGGGCGGTGGAAGCCATCCCATCTCTTCTCCATATCTCTGTATTCCTTTTCTTGGCAGGCCTCGTCATCTCCTTATGGCAAATTCATCTCGTCGTCGCATCTGCCGTACTCGCATCAACCTCAGTCTGCGTGTCTGTATACGTTACCATCACAGTGATTCCAGTATTCTGTCACGATAGTCCCTACCATTCCCCGTTGTCGGGGTTTGTTTGGTGTATCCATCGAATGATTTCCAAAGCGGTCCTAAATGGCATCCAATCCACCGCAATCTTTCTTCATAAATATTCAAGGCCCTTCGCAGGGAGCTATTTCCGGTCTCTCACGACCAAGATCTCATCTTACAAAGAACGTCTTTCCGAAGACATGACCAGTGCCGCCCAGAAAGCGGCCCGGGACGAAGACTGGCACATCGACGCCCGCGCGTTAAGTTGGACACTTGACAAGTTGGATGAAGAACGCGAGTTTGAACAATTCGTAGCAGGGATTCCCGCGTTTATGCGTTCTCTCGAGGTGCAAGAACCCGCGTTGGTGCTCAAGGCCTCGCGACTGAGCCGCACTGATACCAGTCTCTATCGCGAAATCATGACCCTACTCATCCGCGCCTCGAAGCCTGGATTGCTACGGGATTCCAAGTCCTTACCCGAGTCCGTACGGCAACAGCGAATCACGACCTGCTTAGAGGCTCTCTACTTGTTTCCGAACGCCATTGAAGAGATCCTGCGGCGCGTATCAGGCGTCGACAACATCAACAACAAGAAAGTCAGAGCTGGCTTCGCGTCGATACTCGAATCCATGGAGTCTTGGCTCCTCGCAGAACGATTGTCAGTCCAGAACAAGCGGAACAGCGAGGCCGTGATGATCGGAGCGCGATGTATGGCCACCGCAATAGCCGCCCGACTACGCGACACGCGAGAACTCCCAATCCTTATGCAGGCTTTCCCAGTCCTCATGCGACAGTTGAATATCAAGGAGCCGCACCTCTTGAATTCTTTTCTACAGCCCTTCGATAGCCTCCTCCTCAAGAACCTGAATAATTTCCTCGAAGAAACGGTGCTCAAGTTCATTCATAAGGACGTCCAGATTTTCATTTGGACGATACGCTTGTCCAATGGGTTCCAGCTTCAAAATGCTAACCAAGAGCTACGCGACCACTTTCACAAACTTTTCGTCAAGTTGGAACACCTCGCAGATTACTCACAACCGGAGATGACGGTCCGGGGGAACGCGAGGAAGGTGCTTTTCGAGCTCGCCTGTCTGCGTGGCCACCCCCAGCAGTCACGGACACTCCCTGCGATGACAGTTACAGTTTCTACCACCATGGAAAGTACTCGGGCATCGTCTCTCCCCTATAATTTTTCTTCGCCGAGGGATTTACCGCCGTCTCAATTTTATCCCCGAACGCCATACTCAGCTACCTTCCCCTTAATGCCTATACACTCTCCACATGGTGATTTGGGACCGTAATCGGAATTCGCAGCTGGTTTGCGTCTCGCTTATCTTTTTGGGGGGAAGATAAAAGGAGATTACCCCTTGACCCCCAAATATACTGTACCCTTTGAATACTTTCATCTCGAACGCGATGATACCTTATGTTTATTAGGAAAGATGTATGTAGAGTGCTGCAGGTGGAAGCGTTGTCTGTAAGTAGGTAATCGAGAATCAAGATAAAATTGCTGTACAGGATAACGCGCACTGTAAGTTTGCGAGATGCCAAGCCCGAAGGATAGGTTCTTATGATCTTGCCCAAAGATCGGAATTGTGAACGTCCAATTGTAGTCCCAACCTTTCCGCACTGTGCTGCTTCTTAAAAACATCAAAAAAAGTTTGCAGAATCGTTTTGGAGGTAGTAGGTACATACAACATGTTCTGTCCAGATCCAAACATGTCGCTGCGGCCCTATTGTCACTGGAAGGACTTCAAGAGTGATATTATATGTAATGATAAATTTGTCATAAACCAGGATCGGGATCAACAACAACAACTATATATTCGTTGGGAAGGATATCCACAACTACCTCCAAGAACCTTCCTCAAAGGCGACAGAGACTCAATAGCACACGAAAACACGACCAGCTAATAGAGACACCACCAATCGGAGATCAGAGAGCGCAAAGTCAAATGAGCAAATGAGAACATTGTGACCAGAGAGGCCACCCTTACAATCCGTTAGTTCGGACGGACAAATGGACGGCGAATCTTGCACCTTGTCATCTTTCCTGAAGCGCTGAGCATTGATCTTGGCCGGAAGTCGATTCCTGCATTATTGCGCTAATATAAAATTTTAGAAAATTAAGCAATTTTAATTTCTGATGTTCTATTCCGTTCGTAGTGATCACGTGCACGGTCGGGGGGTCGATTGCCGTTTACTCGTTCCTTGATTCCTTGTTGCTTGGTTGGTCGCTTGGTTGGTTGGTTGGTACCGTACCTGCCCAGTCTCGTTGGATGGCCCAACCGAGCACATCGAGAGTAACACCGACAGTTCTCGTCCCAGAGCTCCTCTCATTCTCGCCCCACTTTCTTCTTGATGACACAATCAACATCGCAAATGACGGTGTCGGACGAGCCGTAGACGCGATGGAAGATTTTCTCAACCGTTGGGCCGAAACGCGCCTCCAGAAAGAGCCTGACTGGGACGCAGACAAGGAACTCGAGCAAGGTCTCGTCTCATTCCAAACGCTTCTTGAATTCCACACCGACATCGCGTTTGACTTCTTCGAGGCGTGGTCACTCCGTAACATCTTTGCTGTACACCCCGACCTCCCGCTCGTCGCGCCCCATCACGCTGGACTCAACTTTGATCAACTTCCGGAGAGAGAGGCGGAGCTACTGGCAGAAGTTGACGAGCTGTGGCGAAAAATCGAAAATGTGAGTTGGGGTCCCAAGCCGTTTGACTCGATTTGAAAATTCCAGTCCCCCCTCCTTCTCCACCTGACACGCGCGTGTTTTTGAACATTTCATTAGCAAAAGCATTTGAAGCGGCTGTTGACACGGGCAGCTCGTGCGTCTCAACGGCACGCGAAGCAAGCACAGACGCGTCTCGACCGTCTTTCCTTCATTCAACCCGAACAGCTGCGTGGGTTACACGTACTGGCTAAAGACGTTGACACGCTCTACACGAACGTTTCTGGATTACCGCCACTTGATCCCACTGATATGGACGCTCATCTACCCGAGCCGGGAAAACGGGAGTGGGAGGTCGGGAAGGCGGGTTACCTCAGTTGGGCCAGTGCTCAGCTCATAGAGAACGCGAAGGGTGCTGCGGCTGGCGGATCCGTGCTGGGTGGTGCATCGGCAGAAGAAGTGAGCGCAATGATTTCGAAGGAGGATGTGGCAGCTGCGGTCCATGCCCTCGGAAAGGAGAGTTAGCGGTGTCTGGACTGTAATAAGTGGGCTTTGTTTAATTTCCCATGTAGTTTGAGTCATATCTTAGGACTTTTTTTTTCTTTGCATCAAAGCCACAAGTCTTCTCAGCGTCAAATCGCAGGCAAAGCGCGCTGGACGAGTTTGAGGAATTGCAGGTGGCGCCGAACTGCAGTTCAGTGCAGTGCATACCCGGTTGCACACACAATAAGGACGAACGAGGAGGCGAGTGAAAGTTACAAGACGCACTTCCTTCGACCGTCTTCATCTGGTAGTGAAGATCTTAGGAACGCGATCAGAGCTTTTAAGCGAGATGCCATGTGCGGGCCCTGCCATTACTTTCTTCCTCCAAATAGGGAACTATATTTAACCTTTGATTCTTGAAAGAGGATCGTGATGCCCGTAGCTTGCAATGTACATCAAGACAACGTAAACGGGCTAGTGCCAGCCAACTTGAGTCTCTTGGAACTTTCAGGCCCCGATGAATTCGCGCTCGGGACGTCTATCTTGTCCGTGTTGGTCATCGCCGGCAACTCCACCTCATTCCACGAGTCCATAACTACTAGGTATCCTTCAGCGTCCCAAAAAGATGACCGCCGCCAAACCTCAGGTGCACGAGGTTAGTTCGTGACGGTAAGTCATCCCCAGCCCTGGGGAGCTGAGTCCTCATTTCACTGGATGATAAAAAGACGCGGATTTTATCTGACGGATCAGATACCACATAACTTCGCTGGAGTTCTCTCGTATCGCGACTTCTCGCGCTGAAAGTTCGATTACTGTCAACTCGCCTCATGGGGGGAAAAAAACCAAAAGGAAGAAATGTTTTTGTACGCAGATAGCGCAAGGCCCAATCTTTGATCACCTTCAATTTGCCTCATGAGGAAAATACCGAAAGGAAGAAAAATGTTTTTTGTATGCGGATAGCGCAAGGCCTACCAAAAAAACAAAAAATACTAGTGTTACAACAAATTGAGATGCACTTCGCAACAGGCTCCCCCCAGGCGCTCGTCTCGCTCACATGCCCGAGCTGATATTAGATAAACAGCACAGACGTACGTCTAGCAGCCAGCAGGGACAGTCGAATCGTCAACGAAGTTCGCGGCGTTTACACCAAGACCCCTGCTCGCGAACGCATTCCAAAGTAAGCAATTATTCGCGCCCCCAAATCGGTTCGCGTCAGCCTGGATCCACGCGTCGCGGGCTGTGAGGACTATAATACGTTCCCGAATAAATACGCGGGTGGTGCGCCAAAACAATTAAAATGCTCACAAGTGGGGTTGCATGGTTGGAGGAGGAGACTGTCAAGGAAGAGATGCATGAAGACGACGTTTCCCTCTGTGGTATTCGGGTTTGTGCGTGCAGTTGCAGACCACCCAAACGCGGCGACGAGCGAGGCGTACACATTGTGAAGCATGTTGGCCCAGACCTCCCCAATAGCTATACATGCTTAATATAGCTGGATAACACAGGGAAGAAAGGTGGGGGCATACCATGGACTTCAGTGAGGGTTTGCAAACTTGAGTAGGTTAGTGGGTTGGTTGTCCTTTTTTTTTTGGGGGGGGGGGGATATGGATAAGCAAAATGATCAATTATTGGAAGAGCGTGATTATTTCGAAGGGCACGTACGCGGAGGTCGAATATGGGTTGGAACGAATGCCAGCGGGATTATCGGTGACATACTGTCCTAACACGAAGTCAACCGTGGTGGCCCCTTGCGCGTTCCAGCTGTGTACCAAAATTTAACTAAAGGAGAACCCACGTTTAAAGCAGATCAAACACTTACTCCGCCATAGTATCTGACCACCCCTCGCCCATGCCCCCAGCCTCGGTGGTTTGGAGGCAACGTCCGGTCCACCGCCAGTCATGCGATTAGTAATCCCGTGTGTGTTCTCGTGAATCACAATATCATTTTCAAGGGCACCGTCACGTTCCGGCTAGGCACAATTCAGTCACATTCCTTTTTTTTTTTTAATATTGAGTGTTGGGGACATACGTTAGTTATGTCCCATAGGAACATACGCATAGCCCCAGATTGTCCACTGCATCATGTGATAAATCCATCAAAGAACCCATAATCGATATCTATACGTACTCTGGGGGGTCGAGAAATCGGCATTGTCCACTCCTGCCGAGTCTTGTACACTCACAGTGACGCGATCATTACCAAGTCCACCTTTGCCAAAATTATTTTTCTGGAAGTTGAACGTGGCTTCTGTGAAACCATAATTGTAGGATAAATCATGAACCGAGTTGACGATATAGAAGGCATTGGTAACAGCTGCTGCAACGTTCGTTGCAGTGGTCGGAGCCACCCCAGCGTTCTGGGTGTAGATGAAGTTGAGCCCAGAAGACGACTGCGATGTGACGCCAGTCGTTGAACCTTTGAACGCAATCACGTTGTTTCCACTGCTAAACGTCAGAGGGAATCAAGGATAGCCCAGCGAATAAGATGTGCTCACGCGGTTGTTGTTGTCGAGGTCGTACCATCGCTGTGCCATCCGTCAGGAGACGCAGTCAAGTCTTGGGGATCGGTGAGAGTTTGGAAACCCTGCGTGAGGACCTCCTCATTAATCGGAAGAACTAGGTACTGCACGAAGAGAAGTATGATCAGCGCAAGCTATAAATGGCTATTGCTTCAAACTGACAGATGCCTTGGTGACGAAGTCCGTCACAGAGAGGAGCTTGTTAGAGTGCGCGTCCACAAAGGCTTCAAACCACTTTCCCTCTTTCTCATTTTGAATTTGAATAACGTGAGTGAGAGCAGCCGAATCGTCGGGCTGTACAAGGAACTCCAGTGTCGCAGGGTGTCCGTTGTACGTGCCACCCAGCGCCTGCTCTGCCGTGCTAATCGCATCAGCAAGTGAGACAGTCGGGTTTTTATCCGCATTATTAGCTTCATTTATTAATTGAGTCAAGACAGCTCCAGCACCAGGTCATTCATTGGAAAAGACATACATGTTTTGACGAAAGACGAGCTGAACGAGACGACCTTGCCATTACTGTTGAAAGCAACATTAGCAACCGCGTTGGCGACGGGTACCCCATTCTATTTCAGATCATGTGAGTCAGTATGGAAAGGGGGAAGAGAGAGAGAGAGAGAGAGAGGGAGAGAGAATAAACCCACGATTTGCTGCTGCAGGAAGGCATGTTGGGCAGTTTGCGCTTCTGCGCTTGTACGGAACTTGACGCCGTCTTGGGAGATACCTAACTTGGATGCTAGGAAAGAAACTGAGGCAGTTTTGATGTCGAAGCCACCACGACGTGCCAGTGGGTGGTCCAAGCCATCTACTCCATATCCCTATTCGAGAATTCATAGTCAAAAAAAAAAATATACTAAGGCAGGAAACGGCGTCTGTTCACCTCGAAAGTTGACTCGGGATGAAACGTCTCAAGCTTGAGTTCCCCGCGCGAGCCAATTGAACGCGTGCGATGAGTGCTGTGCTTCAGATATGAAGGCGACGGCATTGCAGTAGTAGCAGATGTATAAAGAAGTGCAATCAGCACAGAAGAGAGTAGCTTGGTGAAAGGAGCCATGTTTACGAATGTGAGCGATGAGGAGACAGATACTAGGGCCTGCGAGATGGACTGGCGGGTGAAGATTGAATGAAAATATGGCCTAGTTTATAAAGTAGTCCTCCTCGGTCACGAGCTAGCATGAAGAGCTAGATATCCGCAACCCTGCGAAAGGATCCATGCGGACCAGCATGGCTCGAAGTTAAACACACGCGTCGAGGTGCCTATCCAAAGGGAGTGCAGTAAGTATGCATAAGCTATACAAAGCCCGAAGAAGCTAGTAAACAGAAGTCATGAGGAAGGTCGATGTAATTCGGTGAAGACTTGACTTGTCGAGCATCGTTTGGAAGATTGGGTGCCATAGATTATCAAGAGAATAGGCTCGATGACCATGCAACCGTAGCATTGACATTGACGGTCCTGACAAGGTACAATGTGGAGAGAGGAGGGCTGATAGTGCCGTTGACATCAGAGACCCAGTGAAATACGATCTGGATAGATGAAAATGGATTGGACCACTGGGAAATATGATACACCCATGCGAAAGGAAGTGTCTGGGATAAAACCAATGTGGAGTGAACCATGCGTGACTTAAATTTCCTTATCAGAAGAGCTCAAGGGTCAGCAGGTTAGTATGACGACCATGGTCAGACTGTCAACTCACACACCACACTCGTATTCCGAGACCTGGTGTGCCAGCAAGTACTGCTTTTCCATGGTCATCCAGTTAACAGTCTATGCATGAGGATATTACCCAAACTCGGAACATGAGAAGTCAGGGTTGTAAACTCTCAAAGACTAAGACTCATAATATATCCTCCTTGAACTGTTACTAATTTCTTCCTAAAGGAGAACGGGAAGATTAAGAACAGGTGTCGGCAATTACAGCGACGCTGGCCTGAACCAATGGAGACAGAAAGAGCTGGGAATAGCCGGCTGCTACATAAAATGACACGGGGGCTACAATACTCAAGTGATGTTAACAGCCAGGGCACAAGAGATAAACGTCATGAGGTGGCGAGCACTCACATCTACCACACGCTTGGCTGCGACGCCCCCGCACTTGGAATGCTCTGAGGCATGACCGTGCTGCGAGGCCCAGCCGCTTCTCGCTCTCTTGCGTTGAGTGCTTCCGCATCCTTGCGATACTCAATTTTCTCCCCATTTTCATCTTGATGACACAATCAACATCGCAAATGACGGTGTCGGACGCGCCGTAGACGCGATGGAAGATTTTCTCAACCGTTGGGCCGAAACGCGCCTCCAGAAAGAGCCTGACTGGGACGCAGACAAGGAACTCGAGCAAGGTCTCGCCTCATTCCAAACGCTTCTTGAATTCCACACCGACATCGCGTTTGACTTCTTCGAGGCGTGGTCACTCCGTAACATCTTTGCTGTACACCCCGACCTCCCGCTCGTCGCGCCCCATCACGCTGGACTCGATTTGATCAACTTCCGGAGAGAGGCGGAGCTACTGGCAGAAGTTGACGAGCTGTGGCGAAAAATCAAAAATGTGAGTTGGGGTTCCAAGCCGTTTCGCTCGATTGGAAAACTCCCCTCCCCCCTTCTCCACCTGACACGCGTGTGTTTTTGTACATTTCATTAGCAAAAGCATTTGAAGCGGCTGTTGACACGGGCAGCTCGCGCGTCTCAACGGCACGCGAAGCAAGCACAGACGCGTCTCGACCGTCTTTCCTTCATTCAACCTGAACAGCTGCGTGAGTTACACGTACTGGCCAAAGACGTCGACACGCTCTACATGAACGTTTCTGGATTACCACCGCTTGATCCCATTGATATGGACGTTCATCTACCCGAGCCGGGAAAACGGGAGTGGGAGGTCGGGAAGGCGGGTTACCTCAGTTGGGCCAGTGCTCAGCTCATAGAGAACGCGAAGGGTGCTGCGGCTGGCGGATCCGTGCTGGGTGGTGCATCGGCAGAAGAAGTGAGCGCAGTGATTTCGAAGGAGGATGTGGCAGCTGCGGTCCATGCCCTCGGAAAGGAGAGTTAGCGGTGTCTGGACTGTAATAAGTGGGCTTTGTTTAATTTCCCATGTACTTTTAGTCATATCCTAGAACTTTTTCTTTCCATCAAAGCCACAAAGTGTTCTCAGCGTCAAATCGTAGGCAAAGGGCACTGGACGAGTTTGAGGAATTGCAGATGGCGCCAAGCTGCAGTTTAGCGCAGTGCATACCCGGTTTACAAGATGCGCTTCCTTCGACCGTCTCGATCTGGCAGTGAAGTTGTTAGGAACGCGATCAGAGCTTTTAAGCGAGATGCCATGTGCGGGCCCTACCATTACTTTCTTCGTCCAAGTAGGAAACTAAATTTAAGTTTTGATTCATGAAAAAGGGTCGTGATGCCTGTAGCTTGCAAAGTACATTGAGTCTCTTGGAAGTTTCAGGCCCCGATGAATTCGCGCCCGGGAGCTCTATCTTGTCCGTGTTGGTCATCACCGGCAACTCCACCTCATTCCACGAGTCCATAACTACTAGGTATCCCTCAGCGTCCCAAAAAGATGACCGCCGCCAAACCTCAGGTGCACGAGGTTAGTTCGTGACGATAAGTCATCCCCAGCCCCCCGGGGAGCTGAGTTCTCGTTTCACTGGATGATAAAAAGACGCGGATTTTATCTGACAGATCAGATACCACATAACTTCGCTGGAGTTCTCTCGTATCGCGACTTCTCGCGCTGAAAGTTCGATTACTGTCAACTCGCCTCATGGGGGGAAAAAAACCAAAAGGAAGAAATGTTTTTGTACGCAGATAGCGCAAGGCCCAATCTTTGATCACCTTCAATTTGCCTCATGAGGAAAATACCGAAAGGAAGAAAAATGTTTTTTGTATGCGAATAGCGCAAGGCCTACCAAAAAACAAAAATACAAGTGTTAATTGAGATGCACTTCGCAACAGGCTCCCCCCAGGCGCTCGTCTCGCTCACATGCCCGAGCTGATATTAGATAAACAGCACAGACGTACGTCTAGCAGCCAGCAGGGACAGTCGAATCGTCAACGTGGTTCGCGGCGTTAACACCAAGACCCCTGCTCGCAAACGCATGCCACAGTAAGCAATTATTCGCACCCGCAAATCGGTTCGCGTCAGCCTGGATCCATGCGTTGCGAGCTGTGAGGACTATGATACGTTCCCGTCAACAGCTGAATAAATACGCGGGTGGTGCGCCAAAAAAATTAAAATGCTCACAAGTGGGGTTGCATGGTTGGAGGAGGAGACTGTCAAGGAAGAGATGCATGAAGACGACGTTTCCCTCTGTGGTATTCGGGTTTGTGCGTGCAGTTGCAGACCACCCGTGCGCAGTGACGAGCGAGGCGTACACATTGTGAAGCATGTTGGCCCAGACCTCGCCAATGGCTATACATGCTTAATATAGCTGGATAACACAGGGAAGAAAGGTGGGGGCATACCATGGACTTCAGTGAGGGTTTGCAAATTTGAGTAGCGTAGTGGGTTGGTTGTCCTTTTTTTTGGGGGGGGCGGGGAATATGGATAAGCAAAATGATCAATTATTGGAAGAGCGTGATTATTTCGAAGGGCACGTACGCGGAGGTCGAATATGGGTGGGTGCGAATGCCAGCGGGATTATTGATGACGTACTGCCCTAACACGAAGTCAACCGTGGTGGCCCCTTGCGCGTTCCAGCTGTGTACCAAACTTTAACTAAAGGAGAACCCACGTTCAAAGCAGATCAAACACTTACTCCGCCATAGTATCTGACCAGCCTTCGCCCATGCCCCCAGCCTCGGTGGTTTGGAGGCAACGTCCGGTCCCACCGCCAGTCATGCGATTAGTAATCCCATGTGTGTTCTCGTGAATCACAATATCGTTTTCAATGGCACCGTCACGTTCCGGCTAGGCGCAATTCAGTCACTTCCCTTTTTTGTTTTTTAAATATTGAGTGTTGGGGACATACGTTAGTTATGTCCCATAGGAACATACGCATAGCCCCAGATTGTCCACTGCATCATGTGATAAATCCATCAAAGAACCCATAATCGATATCTATACGTACTCTGGGGGGGTCGAGAAATCGGCATTGTCCACTCCTGCCGAGTCCTGTACACTCACAGTGACGCGGTCATTACCACGTCCACCTTTGCCAAAATTATTGTTCTGGAAGTTGAACGTGGCTTCTGTGAAACCATATTTGTAGGAGAAATCATGAACCGAGTTGACGATATAGAAGGCATTGGTAACAGCTGCTGCAACGTTCGTTGCAGTGGTCGGAGCCACCCCAGCGTTCTGGGTGTAGATGAAGTTGAGCCCAGAAGACGACTGCGATGTGACGCCAGTCGTTGAACCTTTGAACGCAATCACGTTGTTTCCACTGCTAAACGTCAGAGGGAATCAAGGATAACCCAGCGAATAAGATGTGCTCACGCGGTTGTTGTTGTCGAGGTCGTACCATCGCTGTGCCATCCGTCAGGAGACGCAGTCAAGTCTTGGGGATCGGTGAGAGTTTGGAAACCCTGAGTGAGGACCTCCTCATTAATCGGAAGAACTAAGTACTGCACGAAGAGAAATATGATCAGCGCAAGCTATAAATGGCTGTTGCTTCAAAACTGACAGATGCCTTGGTGACGAAGTCCGTCACAGAGAGGAGCTTGTTAGAGTGCGCGTCCACAAAGGCTTCAAACCACTTTCCCTCTTTCTCATTTTGAATTTGAATAACGTGAGTGAGAGCAGCCGAATCGTCGGGCTGTACAAGGAACTCCAGTGTCGCAGGGTGTCCGTTGTACGTGCCACCCAGCGCCTGCTCTGCCGTGCTAATCGCATCGGCAAGTGAGACAGTCGGGTTTTTATCCGCATTATTAGCTTCATTTATTAATTGAGTCAAGACAGCTCCAGCACCAGGTCATTCATTGGAAAAGACATACATGTTTTGACGAAAGACGAGCTAAACGAGACGACCTTGCCATTACTGTTGAAAGCAACATTAGCAACCGCATTGGCGACGGGTACCCCATTCTATTTCAGATCATGTGAGTCAGTATGGAAAGGGGGAAGAGAGAGAGAGAGAGAATAAACCCACGATCTGCTGCTGCAGGAAGGCATGTTGGGCAGTTTGCGCTTCTGCGCTTGTACGGAACTTGACGCCGTCTTGGGAGATACCTAACTTGGATGCTAGGAAAGAAACTGAGGCAGTTTTGATGTCGAAGCCACCACGACGTGCCAGTGGGTGGTCCAAGCCATCTACTCCATATCCCTATTCGAGAACTCATAGTCAAAAAAAAAAAATACTAAGGCAGGAAACGGCGTCTGTTCACCTCGAAAGTTGACTCGGGATGGAACGTCTCAAGCTTGAGTTCCCCGCGCGAGCCAATTGAACGCGTGCGATGAGTGCTGTGCTTCAGAGATGAGGGCGACGGCATTGCAGTAGTAGCAGACGTATAAAGAAGTGCAATCAGCACAGAAGAGAGTAGCTTGGTGAAAGGAGCCATGTTTACGAATGTGAGCGATGAGGAGACAGATACTAGGGCCTGCGAGATGGACTGGCGGGTGAAGATTGAATGAAAATATGGCCCAGTTTATAAAGTAGTCCTCCTCGGTCACGAGCTAGCATGAAGAGCTAGATATCCACGACCCTGCGAGGGTAGTGGTAAGGGATCCATGCGGACCAGCATGGCCCGAAGTTAAACACACGCGTCGAAGTGCCTATCCAAAGGGAGTGCAGTAAGTATGCACAAGCTTAGCCGGCGATGCCAAGCCCGAGGAAGCCAGTAAACAGAAGTCATGAGGAAGGCCGATGCAATTCGGTGAAGACTTGACTTGTCGAGCATCGTTTGGAAGATTGGGTGCCATAGATTATCAAGAGAATAGACTCGATGACCACACAACCGTAGCATTGACATTAACGACACAATGCGGAGAGAGGAGGGCTGATAGTGCCGTCGACATCAAAGACCCAGTGAAACGCGGTCTGGATAGATGAAAATGGATTGAACCACTGGGAAATATGATACACCCATGCGAAAGGAAGTGTCTGGGATAAAACCAATGTGGAGGTTGGCTCAGCGCCAAGATCAATAGTGTGACTTGAATTTCCTTATATGCTCAAGTCAGCAGGTTAGTATGACGGCCACGGTCAGACTCTCAACTCACACACCACGCTTGTATTCTGAGAGCTGGTGTGCCGGTGAGTACTGCTTTTTCATGGTCATCCAATTGCTTTCTCTTTTTTTTGTTACAACATGAGGATATTACCCAAACTCGGAACAAGAGAAGTCAGAGTTGTGGGAATGCTTCCGTGTGTAAACTCTCAAAGACCAAGACTCATAATATATCCTCCTTGAACCGTTACTAGATTCTTCCTAAAGGAGAACGGGAAGACTAAGGACAGGTGTCGGCAATTACAGCGACGCTGGCCTGAACCCGGCTGCTACATAAAATGACACGGGGGCTACAGTATTATAAACCTGCGAGTGATGTTAACAACTAGGGCACAAGAGATAAACATCATGAGGTGGCGAGCACTCACATCTACCACACGCTTGGCTGTGATGCCCCCGCACTTGGAATGCTCTGAGGCATGACCGTGCTGCGAGGCCCAGCCGCTTCTCGCTCTCTTGCGTTGAGTGCTTCCGCATCCTTGCGATACTCAATTTTCTCAACCCGAACTTCGCCATCTATGAGTTGATACACATATGTTACCACTACAGGACCCTGGATGTCCATGAGTGCAAATGACGGCGTGGGATCACTGAGCATAGGACACTGCAAGTTGTGATGCTATGTTACTGGGAAATTCCGACGGGACACATACCCATTAAAATGGCTTGACCATGCCCCAGTAGCCGAACCCGGATTCACGAAGAAGCGACCGTCGTGGTCGATGGCTTGGAACCTGTGGGACCAAAATTAAACTGTAAGTCAACAAAGCTTAGTCACTTGCAACCGCCGTCATACGTATGAGTGTGTCCAGAGATGAGTACGTCAACATCCATTTGCCTGGCTATGGAGTTCAAGGAATCCAAATCTCCCGTTGGAATACACTGGTGGCCATGAATGACCCCTATTCGTATAGGCGAATGGGTGACTGTTAAGGAAAGCGGAAAGGCAACGGACTAGTAGTGGATCGTTGGAAACACACAAGATGATACCTAAAAGGTAGCTCACCTCGTCGTAATCACCACGGACAACGTGCACATCAGCGGCGACCGTCCTCAGATAGTCGTAGGTTTCACGATCGCAAACATTGCCAGTGCAAAGAATTTGCTGGATTTTTCCTGGGACAAGAAGCTTCTTAAACTTGGATGGTAGGTCGTGAGTTCTATGAGGGATGTGAAAATCGCCTATGACGAGGACGAGAACCATGGCGGGTGGATGTGGCAGGTGGTAGGGCCTTGCCAAACGAGTAAGAGATGATGGTTGTTCAAAGCCAAGCGTGTGAGGCGCCCAAAGTTGCATATTCTCTCTCGCTCGCTCTCTCTCCTGCCATGGCCCACAGTATTGAAGACAGCTGCACGCCGCTAAAGGTTGGATATGATTCCTGTTTCAATTCTTGGTTCGAAAACTATCTCGAACCCGCTGTTTCTGCCTCTACATCACCCGAAAGTCGCGCTAAATACTCAAAAGAAAAGGCAGAAGAATACGAACGCAAGTGCGGCAAAATTTGGGCAAGTTACCGGGATTGCGTGCAAGTACGCTGGATTATTATTATTACTTTGTTGCATGTAGCATAACTTATCACAGAAAGCCGTAAAAGAAAAGGGGTTGAACGACCTTCTTGACCAGGCGCGGAAGGAAAACCCTCTCAAGGAGCCTCCAAAGATGTCACAACCTTCATGAAACTTACGTGGCAAACCGCCCCGGTTATCCCATTCGTTCCGGTGAGCGTTGTGTTCCCTGGTTTATCTCAGCAAGCATCATTCACTTTGGCAGCATGACGCAGGACCCTACACCGCACCGCATGGCGTCGTATTGCTTACATAGCGTTTAGACCCCCTTACGACAGTGTCTGCCTCGTGGAACTTGCTGCTTCGGTGTCCCACAACACTTATCTTTAATCAATATGGGCATGACCACCTAGACAACTATCAGACCCCACTCACTTTTTTTTCCCGCTGCGATTTACTCCATGCACCGCCATGAGGTTCAGAAGCACATGTAGCACGAGCATCCTATCAATATCAATTTACTTCATGCCGATAACCACATCCAGCTCTAGTTTATCTAAACCTTTGTGGTGGAGGCGCCGCCGGGTTAAGGTATACTCAGGCCTAGCTGGGTCTCCAGACGTAAACTCGTATTTTAACCACCAAGGTCATCTTAAGCTTCATTCTATTCCATGTCTGGCAACGATACCCCACGGCCCCCCATCGAGTCTAGAGCACAGAATGTTGGGTGACCTTAAACCTTTACTGTCTCGCCAGTTGAGTGTCGTGGCTCGACGCGACGCGACGCGCATGGGTACACGGCGTGCCCATGGTTTCGATGATGCACCCCACCCTGGTCATTTCGGGGTCCCTTTTTTTAAAAAATTTCAAATCAGTGTTGTGACACTGTACGGCAGCGGGCTGTGAGGTAATTGACACGCCACTACTCTAGCCTCGGTTCTATGCCGTATCACCCAACGGACAAGAGATACTGATACGGAGGAGTGTGAGAACAGAACACTCTAGGATACACGAGGCTCAGGCTTGGCACGTGATGGTGTAATTGGTTGCGGCGCCGCAAGTACGACCTTGGGTGGTATCCAATGACTCGGAAATCCTGCCCTCCTGTCTTGGTGAGAGTTCATGTTCATGATGATGTAGGGCGGCGGAACTCCAGCCGGAGATGTATCGGTCGTAACTGGGAAACCAAAACTCATATGCAGTATCAACGCGCCGCCCCAGGCCCTAATGAGATTGCGTGCAAAGAATCGACTAACTTGTTCTCTCGAGGAGTATAGCTATTGGACGTGTATAATCGTCTCCTATTCCTATTGCATGTGATTTCTGACGACTACCCCGACGGCAATAGGTAGGCCTTTGAGAGGTCAGATGCCCTTTACCATCGCGATGTACGTCAGGGAATTCTCGTTGGAGGTCGAGGAAAACAAGGAGGTTGTGCACAAGGAGAAAGAAACCTTTTTTATAAACTTCTAGCATACAGTACTCGCAGTAGTTTTTTCTCGCAAAAAAGTTAAGCTTTGCTCCGTGTTTGATCGGCCTTACACACACGCAACCATTGCATTAAGGGGGATCGCGCGGGATGGATGTCCGTTTTCATCATTAGTGAGGAATGGATTGCCCGCGCAGGTCCCGATTGTCCAGGATGGTCCAATGCAATGGTTTTCGGAATTTCGGATAAACATGTAGTGCGGGGGTGTCCATGGGAATTTTCGCTTCGCGCGATTTCGGCCTTCGTTGAATGGCGTCCTCACAATTACACGTGCTCCCACCGCGGGAGCGCGGTTGTAACAATTGCCTGTGAGTGTTATGTGTGTGGGTGTGTGAATGGTGAATGAATGATCTTTCTCTCCCCCTCCACTCTCCACACAACCCCACCCGGGTCCACGGGCCCAAACGTCATGGGGTCTCTAAGTACACACAAGTAGTATTTTTTTTTTACCTCCTCCCATTCCGCCGCATAACCGCATACCGATCCCCCCGTTAGTTCACGTGGCATATATAGAAAGAGAAAGAAAGAACCTTTCTCCCCACAGGCCCTAGTGGGGAAAGCGAACGGCAACCGTCGCCAGGTGATGCTTCTATTCTAACCGAAAAACCCTCTTGCGCCGTGGCGGAGAGAAGCTTTTGGTGAGAGGGGGGTAAGGGGAAGGCATTTTAATTGTACACTTATAACTTTGTTAGAATAACTTCACGGAATGCGATAGTTCCTTCAACTGGTGTGATGAGAGGCTTCGCATTCGCCCACGAAACTCAATCAGGCACACGACTACTACATCAAGCGTTCTGTGCGCATCGATTCTGTACCGTTTCTGTACAAGGATTTTTTGTGCGCATCTGTGTGTGATGAAACCCCACTTCTTCCCTTCCATTCTCCTCTCCTTTCCCTTGCTCGGCCATCCCTCAACTCTACGCTTCCCGGTCCCGATGCTAATGAGCTAATGATGATGATGGTGAAGATGATGATGATGATGGCAGGCACATGATGAGTCGACTTCCGATCATGTGATCCATGCTCTCGATAGGGGAGCGGGCGAGAGCCTGATCACACAAATTACTACACGAGACGAGAACTAGACAACTAGGGCGACCATATGAGCATCGCATTTCGATCGACGAACATTTGCATTTCACAACTTCTTTTAACGTCCGCACTTACAAGCGGGACGGGCGGCGGGGGGGGAGGGCCTAGGCCGTGAATGCCCTCGGCGGGGACCACCCCGGGACCGCGCGCCGATGTATAATCATTAATCATTGCGTTATACCTGCTGAGTTGAGATAAAGTGATATACCCCCCCCCTACCCAAGCGCGATTCCCGTGAGCTTTTTTTTTTAGAGGTTGTGAACCAGAAATGGCCCTGGGAACGTCTGATGAGCGCGCACCAGTTTTTTTTTTTTTGAACACCCGCCACTTGACAGCACCCAAAGGGTTCGTTTAATTTACCAATCTGTTGGCGACGCGTTCCCATTTTTGATTTAGCTGCCGGTGGGAAAGAAAGAAGAAAAAGAAGTGAAGGAAGATTTCCTATTGAGGCTCTGATACTAAACATAATGATAACTTGTATTACTACCTTTCCACCAATTAGGGCCTTACACACAGGTTCGCAATACGAACAGAGAAAGCAAAAAGTATACAAGCCGCACTGCAATGCGACAGTGGATAAAAAATCAAAAAATAAAGTTGCAGTCCCGAAAGTGTTAAAGAAAATAAAAGAAAAAAATGCGATGGTAGTGAGTAAATAAACACGAGGAGACCACGAACGGTAAGATATTTAATGACCGATGAGACACCATTGAGACATGTGTGTGTGGGGGGGGGATTCCCCGTGGGTTGCTACGATAAAAAAAAACGCGCACACCGCATAGCGCACGCTTTAATGTTCACTAACTTGACAAGTAGTTAACATACTGAGGTGTAAATCCGTTGTAGGCTAGTTTGGTTGCTGGGATATGCATCGAAAATCCGCTCGCATTAAAATCAGCGTCCAAGGGTTGCATCGAGATGCTGTAGTCCTGCCCTGCATGGTATACGGTATTACTACCGAAAGGATTCATTAGATTAGCAACTACCCGGCATGGTTTAAAAAACGTGGAGAGACTTACGGATCGTATGAATGAAGGCCAAAAGCCACGCCTTGCTCATATTTGAGCTCAGGCTGCACGTACACCTCGTGTTCCACAAGGTGTTGGGGGGGCATCTCAAATTGCGGCAATACGGGGAGCTGGATCTGCGCGTGCACCCCTGCAGTTTGCACGTCACTGTGTGCAGGCAGCGGCGCCACAAGTGGCTGAGATTGCGTAGGAACAGCCGATGACTGTCCTACAAGAGAATGGCCGGCGGCACCTGGGAGGATACCATTGTGGTGGAATTGCCAGGGCTCCTCCATAGGATAGTCATCGCTTGGTGTGGAAGCCTCCCAGTAGGAACTCGCGTGATCAGGATATTGAAGTGACATGAAGTCAGGTATCTCTGTCTTGATAGAATGGTCGGGAGTGGATGGGGAGGTCGTGTCTCTGTGTGCAGACTCTCGGGTCTCGCGGCGTGGGCGACGGGCCTTTGAGTTGTTTGTGGACTCTGAGGTGGCCTCAGATGCATATTCGCAGACGTAATCTCGCGAAGCACAACGAGCACATGATGGGCGAGTGCCAGTACACTGCCAGATCAAAATGATTTATAAGTAAGTGTAAGAAGTACAGGAAAGGGCGTGTGTGGAGGGGGGGGGGGGAAGTGAAGGTGACATACCTTTGCCTTACGCTCACGACATTTTTTGCACGCTTCTGAGGCGCGCTGATTGCGCAAAGGTGTAGGGGAGCGCAAGAAAATACAGTCGCCCTCTGGACCTGGAAGTATCCCTGCACGGTATTCTTCATATTCATGACCCCACGAGACATTGTAAGGGATGAGGTTCCAGGCATCGTCAGGGTCAGAGGGAGTGCTAACTGAATCCGGTGATGGAATGGAATAGCCGCTAGAAGTCGACGGTGAGAAATTTGAGGATGTAGGTGAAATGGAAGTGTCAAGGGTGGGTGAGAAGGCAAGGCGCGCGCTTGGGGCAGGGAGGTGGACAAGGCCATCATCACAAAAGTCGGACACCATATCCTCCGCAGTTGCGGTACACCCTAAAATGAATATGATTATTGAGGGGTGAGGGGGGGGGGGGGGTAAGGAAATGGAGATGTATGGGCCTTACTGGGTTCGTGCCGCTGGTGTAGGGCATCAACACTGCGATGGAGTTCACCGCGGCCATCGACGGTGACGGCGAAAGTTCCAAACATTGAAGGAGTGCGGGACATCTTATCGAAAATGGTGTGGAGTGATAGGGTGATGATTGTGGCAATAATAATTCACCCAACTCAAGCAATGTAAGGTGGGGTGAGTAGAAGAGGTGGGGCGAAGAGAGAGAGGGATTTTGAGAAGGGAAGGGGAGACTATAAAGATGACATGATGATGGGTGACTTGGTAGCCACAACCGAGGTGAGTTACTTGAAGGGGATCGAAATAATTGTGTTCCACCAACTCATTATTTCCAAACACAATTCTATTCTATTCTTTTCTACAGACAGACAGGGCTGAGTTGTTCATAGGTACGGATCTAGATTTAAAAATACGGGGCGGTCAATCGAGATGGAACCATTCATTCAAAAGAAAAAATAAATGTGGATTGGGCGCCGTTTCATCGTTCCTCCTAGTCCCGTGTCGTGTCGCCCTTCCATCATCATCCAGACCTTAGCCTTGGCTCTTGTCAACCTTCCAGTTGATCACTTCACTTCGTGTTTATGTTTCCAAAAAAGATGAAAACTGTCAAACGGTGCTCGACACTGTCCAACCAACATACCCATACCATTACATTAAATTGAACTGAGTGGATTAAAGAAAATGAAAACTTCTGGCGGCGGTGATGATTTGTTCCTCGACGATCCTCTTTGCGGATCCGGACTGTGAAAAACTGTTGGGCACGTTTATACATTTTGGGGTTGCCGATCGTTCGCAAGTGTCAGACGCACTCTGCTCCTGGAACTTGGCACCAAACTGAGCAACGCCGGCCGGTGAGGCGTGACCAAAACCTAATGCTAATTGAACACAACAACAAGGTCATGAGCTACATACATACAGCGCGGCGGCGCTGGTAAGCTTCCTCAGCCCTTCACGACAGTAAAAATAAACAAAATAAAACAAATAAAACAAAATAAAACAAAATAAAAACACAAAAATAAATAAATAAAAAACATTGGGTTTGGGTTTGGGTTTGGATTTGGGTTTGGGGCTGAGAGAATTGGTTAATGAATTATATGCAACACCCCCGGGTAACAAAGCGACCAATGCTTCTTGTTTCGGTGGGGATTGAAAAAAAAAAATTGAGGCTTTTAGTTAGCTTTTAGAAAATAAAATAAAAATGAAAATGAAAATAAAAATATTAAAATAAAAAGTAAAAGAGATCCGTCACGTTCAGGTACCGATAAGAGTGTAATCGTGACAAGAGCAAGTCACATCAACAGATATCCTAAAATGGTAATCTAGCTAAGCAAGCAAGCAAGTAAGTAACTAATGGTCCGGGTCCGTGTTGATGGATGGCCGCCCTGTTTCGTTTCGTTCTTGTTGTAAAATGTAAATACAATTCCAGTCCAGTCTTGATGTTAGCTCCTGACACGGGTCGCGAGGAGCCCTCCCCCGTTCACCCATTCATGATCCACTCTGAGATTGAGGGGCGTCCGGCAGTCACCGCGGCTATCCGTCCTTTCCCTTCTAAAAAAAAATACCGGAACCTCGGAGATGAGTCCACGACTCCCAAAGGGGGGGGGTGCGTCCAATTGCCTAAATTAAAATATGCACGAGTGCATGGCCACCATTTCTGAACTCTTGCCTTGTCTTCTTGTTTCCAAAGACACAAGCCGGCTGCTGGAAGCGCCTCGGCCGTTTCGGGCACCATTTCCAGTAGAAGGGATGGGGGAAGGGGATCCACCTCGGGATCCAAGTGTTCACCCTTCCTTGGGCACTTACTATTATATTCTAATTACTAGACGCCTAACCTCGATCGGAGGGCTGATAGCTTTGATCAGCCCCATGCCCCTACTCCACATGTGCTAGGAACCTAAATGGGTAAACCTAGGGTTGTCAGTCAGAATATGGGGGGACGTCGGGGGGAGCAATGTGCAGAAAGTTAAGGTATGCAAAGCTCCAATTCACCCAATATCTATCCGATATCGGATCCTCGCTCTCGGGATTCGAAAGGACACATTATTTCCGGTACTTTTGAGCTGCGACAACCGGTACAATATAGAAGAAGTGACGAACACCACGAGGCATGCGCGTTGGAGGACAAACCCATTCGTCGATAGACGTTTTACATGAGTCACAGGCACTTGACAATGTTGTTAAGGGGCCTTCCCCAAACTACACATTCGGTCCAGTGACATGCTAGGTAGGATACAATTATACGTGCAGAGCAAATAACGAGATGGGATAAGGCGGAGAAAGCTTCATGTTGTGGGGTCATGCAACACAGCAAGGAGATATCGCTTGTCTAGGATAAAAGAATGAGTGGAGTGTGACCCCTCCTCCTCCTCCCCCCACGGCATAAACGACTCACCTGGGGATATCATGATCTCGTGGCGCTTGGTTCGGATGCGCATGAACCGAATCTCGTCCTGAAATCGCGCATTAGCGGCTGAGAGGAATGAAGGAGCAAGTAGAACATACACCCTCATTCACCTCACCACTGACTTCCTCCAGTGCACCCTGAACGCTCTCGATCATCCTCCCTATAGCGGTAGCATACTTCTTTCCATGTTCTCCTTCGAATACCACACCCGAGTGTCTGATGATGCTGACTGGTTGTCCACGAGAGAGTAGAAGATATCCAAGTACAGATCTGTGAGAGGAGAGGAGAGCGAGCGTCTGCTCAAGCTCCGGTGGTGTTGGACGGAAGAAGGTGAGGTTGATGTTGGTAAGGCAAGAGAGGCTGCTGGTAGAGGGTACTGCCGATGCCTATCTTCAAAACTTAGTCCATTTCTTCCCGGGATGATGAGCTATGAACACACCATGAGTGATAAAAGGACTGATAC
>WTXG01000143.1:0-91476 GCA_022496185.1 Multifurca ochricompacta
AGGTAGCAGAGAGCTTGGAAGGATGACCAAAATGAGGTGACTGATGGTTGGGAAGGAGGGTTCTGAGTGTCCTAGTGACTGTGGACTGGCTGAGGCTGAGTCTGGAGGCAATAGTGTGAGTGGAATGACCTTCAGAGGCCAGAGAGAGCATGTTTTCTTTCTCAGCAGAGGAGGTGGGGTGCATTGGGAAATTATAATATTCTGGGAATGTAAACCATGGTTAAATAGCTCTATTCCAGGTCCCATCAATATTAAGATAACTATGGTAACCATATATTAAGGATTGGTTGCTGTACATTTGGTGGAGCATCAGATTCTGATTAGGGCTGCACACCGTACCCATACCTCACAGTATGGATGGGTCCGTAGTACGGTTGCCGTACCCGTGCCGTACCAAGCTCAAGTCAATGTCGAGACAGACGGTGGACGGGTACGGAAAATGCTGTCCAAACCATCAAAAAAACGGCCATCGACAGCATTAGACAGCATGGATGGCACTGACTGAATGAGCTTTAATCTTTTCATTAAGCCACCCAAACTCCCCCACTATAGTAGTATCTTTACCTATTTAGATAGCAGATAAGTGTTAGCTAAACATGGTAAAGATAAGAGATAAGATAAACTACTCACTTCAGTTTATGTGGTCAAAACTGAAGTGAATGCATGCAGAGTAGCAACATTTTATACTGCTCAGAGGAGCATGACAATAAGTAGAATAAATATAGTTATTTAAATGTGACAAGACAGAAAGAATGTGTTGTGTGCAATGTCTCTGAATCAATGATCTGACACACTTTAGATTATCTTATCATAATCATAAGATCAGGAACCCCAACAATCCTGTTGCTACCAGCCCATCTCAATAGCAGGTACACTTCCAATTTTCAAGAAGTAACCATTATTAAAATTTAATCCAAAGAACAAGGACAATGCTCAATTTTCTGTTGACCGCTGGGAAATGAGGGTGAGATTGCTGCATTAAGGAGGCCCCAAGATGCAATAAATAGATCCTCCATCCATGTGGTGGAGTCTTACAGCTTTGCCTTACCATGACAGATCAGCCCGCCCAAGGACCAGATGGTCAATTTCCTGGACATTTTTGGCATCCTGGACTGCTTGAAAGCCATCCTGAGGGTGCGTGTGTTATGCAAGTTGACCTTCTTAGATTTAGATAAGATAAGAAGGAGTCCGGACTGTTCTGACCTGGTCCACCCATGCGATGCAAAGTAGTTGCTGCCCTATGCAGCAATGGACATTGTAGATACACGCGGCCATTGTTTGAGTAATACAAAATGATAATCTGATTATAGTGTAGTCTAAAGTAGTCTTGTATGTATTTTAGATAATGCCAGAATGGCAGAAATGGTCACGCGTTGGTAAATAAGATGTGTCAGGGCACTCAGAAGAGTGGGCTACTGATAACTAATTAGATTTACATTGCATGCTCGATCAGCTCTGGTATTTCATAGAATAGTACTAGGACATATTTAATGACAACCTGTATCACGCCGCAGACCACATATTGTTTTCTTTGGGCTGTAGGTGCACTTTATCACTCTATCTTTGTATTTACTTAGGCCCAACTGATCTTGTTGTTGGCTAAACACGCACCCTGATCAAGGGACCTTAAACAGGACCCTGGCTCACACACTAGAAAAGAAATGGCCACGTTGGGGATTGAACCCAAGACCTCTGGACAAGCTGGGTCCGGTGCTCTAAACCACTGAGCTACATGGCCTCAGGTTCATAGTGGTACACAACCTCCTATATGAGGTCATGCAGAGTTGCATCATGCGACACCTGACTGTGTCAACACTTGTCCTCTTGGAACTGTAGGCTCTTAGCAATTGTTCAATATAGGTCTATTCTTGCTGCATTAGCAAGGCAGAGTCCTCTGACTGCTTCAAGCCTTATGCATGCATTAAGCTCCATGTTCTGGGTAGCCTTCTGACTAGGACATCTTCACCACTGAGTTTTACCACAATCATTACATCTTATCTTATCTACATAGCAAGTGCGGGGTAGAAGCACCCGTTACAATCCACACTCTGTCAAGAAGCTGTTGCATCTTGCATGCATGCAAGCTGATACTGCACTGGGCCGTTCAGCTGTCAATTAGTCTAGATACGATGCTTTATTTAGGCCTTAATGTAATTGTGATCGCATTTAGAAAACATAATTGATGAAATCAAAACGCATCTCACATTTAATTAGATACTGAGTATATACATCTCAGATCGATCATGTGATCAAATCACATTGCGAGACGTTTACTTCAATTTAGTAGCGATATAGTACATCTAAATTGTATATAAAGCCACTAAATCTGCTATAGATAAAGCAGTTGCTATCACATTATCGCGAGAATCTAAGTCTTTAAGCTAACAAGGTGAGATAGATAGTAGTATCGTAGTATCTAAAATATAAGCCTGTGCCATGCCTGTTTCTACACTACAGCATAAACTACATAATGGCTGCTGTAGAATAGCCCTAATAAATCATCCTGTTTGAGAAACATCCCTGTCCGTCGCTTCATTGCTCTAAAACTCTTGCTCGTGCTACCCACTTGACTCTTTATTCTCTCTAGAATACCCTCAAGAATGCACCTATTAATTACTTTATCACTCTAAGCATCTTGCTCATGCTGCCCTGCACAACTTTATTTTCTGTAGTACTACTGTCTACTACTGTCTACTGTAAATGGCCGTATCCATACCCGTACTGTACCCATCAGCAATCCAGTGAGTACAAAAAATGGATGGTGGACAGGTCAGCTGTACCTGTCCTATTACCGTCAAATGGATGGCTGTTACTGTAAAATGGATGGTGCGCAGCCCTAATTCTGATATTTCTGATACCCCCTCACAAAACTGAGTCAATGAGTCCCCAATTTGAAATGGGCATAGCTCCACAGGTTATGATCAGAATTACATAATTATTGTTGCATTACACAACCCTTATCTTGTACCTTTTATGGTCTACCAAGACTTTGTTTATATTTGTTTTGGCTGATGTGATATTCAACAAACAGTGCAAAAGTGCAAAACATTGACTCAGTTTTGTGAGGCACTGTACAATCTCCATGGCTTTTCCCTTAGGGTTTTCCACCAATACCTCCAGGACACTTGTCCCCTCTTCACAGTAGTTACTATGTCCCTGTAGTAGCCACACAATTTGTCTGTATGGCTGAAGTGCATAATAAATTTGAGTTCAAAAAAAAAAAAAAACTTCAGTTGTATGAATTATACCCTGTCATATCCAAGCTGGTGTGAAAGATGGGCTCCACACTTCCCATTTACAATAAGAGAGTTGATGTTATCATTATCAATATGCATTGTTGGGGGTTCTTTTGCTTCCGGCAGCCGGCAGGCATGAAAAATCTGATATGTGAAATTTCCAGGCAGCCTGAATAATGGAAGCCATCACAAGGAAAGGGGGCAGCAGAAAAGAAAAGCCAAATAAAACTTGGCAACGACCCACCTCACGGCCAAGCTAGCACACCTCCCCTCCCCCGAAATGTGGGCCTTAAAAGTTATGGGGAATTTGCAACTCATCTCTCTAGGCCTGCCTGAAAAAAAACGATTAGGCTGTTGTTTAATGAACCCATCATCGAGTGGCCCCTGGAAGTTCAGGAAGATTAGTCATCCTAGGCATCCTCGATTTGTAATCTTCCTGATGTGCTGCACGTGCACGCTTTTCTTTAGGTACGGCACGGGTACGGCAACCGTACTACGACTAGGACCACTGTGACCTGTGATTTTCATGCGGCGAGGGATAGCGACCTTGAACCTTGGTATGGAAGTACACCCATGTATGGGGTACCTACACATGCAGACAAATTTTATTCTTCGCTGATGTGCCGCGCGATATAGCAGTGTAACAGTAGCTCGGACGCCCAGCCCATTCTCGTCCGCCCGCTTCAACACTTATATCCATCTCTCGCATTCATGACAGCCTTGTTGATTCACCCACTCCTCTTCTCTTTTAGACCCTTAGATAAGCACCGAGAATAGCAGCTTATGAAGCAGACAGACGCACGAAAGTTCATAACGAAAGCATATTTTTAAGAACCCACATCCTTCCTGCTAGTTAGCAGTGACGGTGGCCTAGCTGTGGCACAAAGATTAATCCGATTTCACTCACCAAAAGTGGCGGAGAGGAATGAAATATCCAGGTGAAACCTTAGATGCAGTGATAGTCAGACCATAGCAAACCAAAGTGAAAAAAAGGGAGAGGCAGTGAAGAATGATGGAAGAGGCTAGTGGTCGTTGAGACGGACTGGAACGAGCGTTTCGAGCGCATTCCCCCTTACACTACTGCAGAGAAACACACATGCGTCCACCTCCCTCAGTTACGTTTAGCTACGAACGCTCTATACCATTCTGGATTTCATCATTTCTGCTTCTCTCCGAGCGCCCATTCTTGACTTTGACCTTACTTTGACCATCCATATACATGACTCCCTGTGCCCAATCTAACTTCTCATCACGGCGAGCAACCTCCCATCATGTTACTCCTGAGATCTTAACGAGTCAGGATACAGTGATTAGTTTATCACTTCGATTGCGCAAAACTGGTCATGTTGGCACTCCATCACCATACTGATAATGCTAAAACTTTTGTGCGAAAAAAATGATCCTCTTTCTCTTACTTTTCTATCACGTCAGCTAACTGAGTCTTTGGAATCGCCGCGGGGAAAGCCAGCCGCTTCAAACGTGTATGCGTCGCTTGCTCATACGCGAATGCATAGCCCACCAACTTGAACTCGCTGAACGCAGTCCCAAGGAAAGAAAGTCCAAAGGGTAGCCCTGGCGCGTTCGAGATGGTAGGCTCCGCAGGTGTCGCCTCAACGTTATCCGGTTGGAAGCCAAGCGGGACGGTGACGACTGGGTAGCCTGCGATCGCGGCTGGCGTAGAGGTAAATCCTGGAAACCCCATTTAAATGAGCATATCAAAAGGGCAAGTAAAAGAGTGGCGTGCCGTCAGTAGGAAGTATGATTGCATCTAGGTTGAATTGGGCAAGAGTGGCGTCGATCCCACGTGTTCTGCCGAGATCATGGTCAGCGGCAAGTGCAGCGAAGTATGCAGCGTCTCGAGTAGTATTCTCGGCTGTGATAAACCTGCGCTGTGAATGAGCAATGTTACTTGAAAGCAACGCAACCACACCCATACTCGGATTGGGACGTCCAGAAGGGTGGGATGAGTTCCTCCGAAGCATGAGCAGTATTGAAAGCGATAAGATCTGCAAGTGTTTTGACTCCAGTGGGAACCTTGAGGAGCCCAGCAATGTATTTCTCTACGTCGACCTGACCAACCATCTTGTCAACAAAAAAAGAGGAATCGAATCACGACATGCCCACCTTAAAGTCTGCGTCAAGAACCAGCGTCTCGTTGTTAGATGCCAGTAACTCGTTCGCATCTGGGAATTCTGCGGGGTCAACAATCGTGGCCCCGAGTTGCTTCAACGTAGCAAGTGATGCATTGAAAGCGCCATCGATATTAGGGTCCCCACTCAAAAACAGGCGGGGGACCCCTAGGCGCACACCACTCAGAGCGTCCTTCTTTAGAGCCTTAGTAAAATCTGGCACATGTGCAGGCGCTGCAAGCGTAAAGCTATCGAGAGGATCCCGACCTGCAATAGCGGTCAGGACGATAGCAGCATCCGCTATGCTCCGCGTCATGGGACCAACAGTGTCTTGATTCTCAGAAATTGGTATCACTTATAGGAGAAGAAAACGTTCAATGGGGATGCGATGTATGGTGAGAGTACATGCATACCACCCGCACGAGACGTCAATCCCACTGTCGGCTTGATACCGACGAGATTCTGCCGACTACTGGGAGAAATAATCGATCCATCAGTTTCACTCCCTAGAGTCGCAGCGGCGAGTCCAATCGCACAGGCAATCCCAGAACCAGAAGATGATCCCGATGGGTCGGCGAGTGGGAAGTACGGCGAGGTGGCCTGCCCTCCACGGCCAGAGAACCCTGATGGGACCCTACCACGAAAGTTCGCCCATTCTGAGAGATTGGCTTTTCCCAGAAAGATGGCACCTGCCGCCCGCAACTTGGCAGCAACCGTTGCATCCCGAGGTGGGATGGAACCAAGGAGCGCAAACGAGCCTGCAGTAGTGTTCATGCCTGAATGGGAATGGGAATGAGACGACTGCGTCCGCTTTCGACAGATGAAGTTTCATCGCATACCATCTCTCCCACGCGTGGCAATGTTGTCCTTAAGCAGTATAGGGATTCCGTGCAGTGGCCCACGCGGACCTGACAACTTGCGCTCAAAATCAAGCTCCGCTGCCTGTTTGAGCGCGCTTGGATTGAGCTCGATCACGGCACGGAGGGTGGGACCCTGCAAGTTGACCTCCTCTATACGGGCAAAATAAGCCTGGGCAACGAAAGTAATGAGCGCACGAATGTGGAATTGTCGAGAGAAAGAACCTTGACAAGATCCACGCTAGTGAAGAGACCTTTTTCGAGTCCATCTTGTAGTTCCGTAATCGATGCTTCGTAAAGATCGGGAAATGACGCAGGGGCACGTGCGCTAGCACGAGCGCGGCTTAGTAGGAACTGCAAGCCAAGGTGTGCGAAGAAGGCCCAGAATACCCACGATCTATCTGTTCGCATGAGGATGAGATACTTAACAAAAGGGAGGAAGCAACGTTGGCTAGCCGCGTAAAGACCAAAGATTCTTCATCTTATATAACTGGGTTCGTTGATGGATTATGGCATGGATAATTGTCGTATGCTTAAAATGGCGCGAGCCTTCTCACCTGCATATCGTCCACGACTATTGTTGTTAACGTACATGCCTCCAGAAAGGCGAGCCAAATTCCTAATGCAGAGTAAGCCTACATGCAAGCCAGGAGGCTTTGTTCGGTGATAAGGCGATAAAAGAGTTGGGAGTGGCAGGCTAGCGCAAAACAAAGAATGAAAATGACAGTATGTACGCGAGGTCTGGTTTGTGAAAGCAGGACCGCATGGTGGTGAGAACGTAACAAATACGAAGACATGTTCAGCGCACTCGGTGCCCGTTACCCGGGGTTGCTACAGTGACACGTGACTCAGACCGTGGAACACCATGAGAGATGCAAAGAAGTTCAGGCGTCTAGTGCACAACCAATCATGTAGTAGGAATCTGTGAAATTGTTGAACCAGACAGACCTAGCTATAGTTTGCTCCGCTCCCATGTTGCGAAATGTGCAGGGCGCAATGGTTATAAGAGGTGAGTACAATCCTGTCAGCCCCAGGTGCAAGAAATGACAGAGGAGGGACAAGGTGAGAAGCAATGGGACGAGGTGGAGAGTGCCAATGGCTGAGGGTGCTAGAGGGGGCGAGGTGAGTGCCATGACGGGTCGTGTCAGAATGAGTGGAAACGGAAGGTTCCTGGCCTATACTTTTAAAAATACAATTTGCCTTGGGCCTAGTGTATATAATATAATATCGCTCAACGCTTAATAAATAGCGCGCCGGCAAAATACTGGAATCAATTCATTGGTTGACAATCGGAAAGAATTACGCAGAGCCACCTGTCATTTTGGCAGGTAGAAACAGACTCGATTTGGGAATATATTGACTCCTGCTGAAGGGCGCATTCGGTTGCGGTTGCGCCGTGGAAGCCAAAAACCATCTTTGGCCAACTTTACTTCATAAACTTCATTTAAATTTAATGTTAATGTATCTGTGGAGGCACCTGAACAAAGTCACAACCATTCTTGCGTGACACCCTATGCGCAAAGTAAATGTCGGAAGGGAAAAAACCAACAACCACTTTCATGAGACAATTTGACCGCGTAGCGGAACGCACTTATGGCATATAAATTTCGAGTAGATGACTGTGCCTACGGCATTGGTGTGAAATACAATGCAGCTAGATAGTAAGCGTGCACGCCCTCCCGGACACGGCCTATATTTGCATATTAGAATACCGCGCAGCAATTTTATGGGCTAACAGCAAGTCTAATGACACGTTCGGCGAATTGTATCTAGCCTACCCACGAGAAAGCACGGACTTAGAACGCAGACTACTGGACAGTAAGCGAAATGAGCTAGATAGCTTGCGGCACCTTTGACAGCTCAATGTTTCATGTACTTTAGCCCAGCGGTACTTGAATTGATATCACAATCCTAACATAATATTATCGCGACATGAATCTCCGCATTTATGGTCCAGTCTGCTTGGGCTCATTCGGAAATTTAAGACCAGTTCCATGATGCGATGACGACCTCCTCACCCCCCAGGTCTCATCCCAGATCTGAATCCTTACCAGCATTTTCATAAGAGAAAACCCGCCATGTCCAACATGTTTTACATTCCCAACGTCTTGGAGAATTGGAAATGGCCTCGTCGAATTAACCCGCACTACCTTGAGGTAAAGGCAGAATCCGCAGCGTGGGTGAGGAGCTTTGGAGCGTTCAGCCCCAGAGCTCAGGCAGCCTATGATCGTTGCGACTTCGGTACGAACCATTGCGTCCTTTTCAAATGCCAAATTCATCGATTCAACTCTTTCCAGGCCTTCTCGCTTTCCTTGCATATCCTTTTCTTGACAAAGGTAGGCCATCTATTGAGATGAACACAATAAGCTATATTTACTCTTGACGCGAAGCACGCCTGCGCACTACTTGCGATTTAATGGCCGTGTTCTTCCTGTTCGACGAGTATTCAGATGTAGCCGATGAGGATGAGGTTCAGGAAATGGTCAACATTATCATGGACGCCCTTCGCAATCCGCACACCCCTCGCCCTGAAGGTGAATGGATCATTGGTGAGGTCACCAGACAGTAAGGCGCGTTAAAAAGAGCGAAGAAATGTGTTGAGCGCATCGATTTAGGTTCTGGGAAATGGGAATCAAGACAGCTAGTCCTCAGTCACAGAAACGGTTCATAGAGACATTTGGCTCTTACATGCAAACTGTTGTACAACAAGCAGCAGATCGAACCAACAAGTATATTCCAACTATCGAGGAGTACTTTGAAATCAGAAGAGATAACGTTGGCACCAAGCCGTCTTTCGCCATAATTGAATTAGAAATGGACCTCCCTGACGAGGCAGTTAACCACCCCACTATTCAGGAATTATCAGTTTTGGCCACTGACATGATCTTTCTGGATAATGTAGGCTGCGTTTGCTTCCAATATGCGTCAAGGCTGACAAGTCTTGTGTTTGCTCAGGACATCGCTTCATACAACGTAGAGCAGGCGCGCGGCGACGATAACTACAACATAATAACCATCGTGATGCACCAGAACAAGACCGACGTTCGGGGAGCCATGAATTGGGTATATGAATGTCACAAGGAACTGGAAGAGAAGTTCATGGACATTTACGAGAACAAGATTCCGAAGTTTGGTGAGCCGGTGGATGAACAGCTGGCGCAGTATGTGGACGGAATTGGAAATTGGGTGCGAGCGAACGATCAGTGGGGCTTCGAAAACGAGCGATACTTTGGCAAGAAAGGTCTAGAAATCCAGAGAACACGTTGGGTGACATTGTTGCCCAAGAAGTGCTCAAACAAGATTGGCCCCCAACATCCCGATGGCTCTAAGTTATAATGTCATGCCGATGTCGGTTCACATACTAGAAGGAGAGCTGTAGATGACGCTTGATAGTTGATTAGAATAGCCTATGCTGTGTGCACTCTTTTTGTGACATTACTAATAGAATATACAGATGAGGGGAAGATATCCGGGAGAGGAATCTGCGGACCCGATAAGCACGTTCGGGGGCGGGGTGACTACTTGAGTACCCTAGATTCCTGACTCATCCAAGCAGATTTACCATGTCACAAACTCAAGGTGGCAAGAAGAGCGGAGTTGATCGGAAAGCGGACAGCCGGGTTTCCGTTTCCGGGTGGACTTGATCAGATGATGATCTTGATAAGATAAGATAACCCGGAAGCCCGGCTGTGGGTTGTCTCATCAACATTCACGTTCCACACATCAACAACTGGCACGGTATGGAAGGAGAAAACATGTATTAAAATGATCAAATGTCAAGACTCGTTGTTTTACAGCGCTCTCACTGGCAAGGATTCGTCAGTATCACCCTTGACCAGCTCAAAGTGTACCCGAGGATGCGATTCTGGCTACGTGAAGCTTACAGAGGGTGAGGTGATAGGGACCTTTGGGGTGTCATACATAGAACGCCAAACACCAGAAATTTCTTCTTCGTATGTGTAAACTACTGTTAATTTGGCGATTCTGGGAGGCTCCATATCAGCTATGTCCTTCCTGTCACAGTCCCAATGCGCGCGAAGTGAAGTTCCCACATCTGGCCTCCATCCTTCTACGCCTAGGGACGATTACATTCAGAGACCCGAGGCCGGAGCGAGTGGTAGTATCCTCACCCCTTGAAATTCTCTCCCTTTTTTCCATATATCCTCCCACCCACAGGTACCTCTAACTACCTTTATACCATCATCTACTATGACGGTGAAACCCCTCCAGCGTATAACCTTTCTCCAGAAAGTCCGGCGCTTCTTCCTAATCCTCTGTGGCACTTATTTCTTGTTTCTCGTACTTTTAACGGTCCCTTTTGTGCAAAGACAGTAAGCTCGCACATTCGTTTCGTGAATCCAGTTCTGGCAGTCGCTCAGTTGTCCGCGTGACATCGTTTTATCGCTCGCATCTTATGAGCATGCAGGTTCGTCTACGCGCACAACGTCAAAGTCCCAATCGTCTCTCAGTACGGTTTACCGGAGAAATACTACCTTGCGCGTAAGCCTTATTCATGCTTCAGAACCCCCAAATTTCAATTTCTTGTCCATGTGCTTCCTACGAATTTCATCCTTCACAAACTTCAGCATTTAAAACGCACAATGTGCACATAAACACGTACGATAACGAGACAATCGGTGCCTGGTTCACCCTCGCGGACCCATTCTACGTCTCCCACAAAGCAGATCTCCTTTCCCCCAATTCCTCCTCCGAAGAGCTCATCCGCTCCGCGTTGCGTGACCACCCGACTATTCTTTTCCTTCACGGCATTACCACCACACGTACGTTGGGCTCACGCGTACAATATTATCAGGCATTCTCAGCACGACTACGCGCGAATGTACTCGCACCAGACTACCGCGGCTTCGGAGATTCGACGGGGACGCCAAGTGAGGATGGGCTGACATTAGACGCACGTGCCGCGTGGGACTGGCTCCGGGAGCGGGGGACGCTACCGGAGAACATTCTTATTGTCGGCAATAGCCTTGGTACAGGCGTCGCGGTAAATCTTGCCAGTGTACTCGACAGAGAGGATGAGAGAGGGTTAGAAATCGCGGCTGAGGTCAAGAGCAGCGAAGATGAGCGGAGCGGAAAGGAGTGGCACGGCATTGCGCGGCGAGAGCAACCGCGCGGTGTCGTGTTACTCTCGCCATTCAGCAATATCGAGACGTTGCTCGATACTTTTTTTTTCATGAGAGTCGTACCATTGTTCGTGCCGCTTCGCCCATTTCCCTACATTTCCAGTGAGTATCCTTTTTGTCGCTGGTGTTTAATAATTGTGCTATAGTGGTGGTGTACACGAATTAGGAAATCAAAAAAGGAGAAGGCTGTGATTACTGACTGCTGTTTCTGACAGAATTTGCAAAGCGCTTCTTGATCGATCGGTTCGATACCATCGCCAAAGTCGTGGTACGTTCGCCTTCTATTAGACCCCCAAGTAGTTCTGGAGACACCCCAATGTGATTGACTTGAAAGACCATTTTCAGGGATTAAAGGTGCCGCTGTTAATCGTGCACGCGGAAGACGATTGGGATATCCCTTATTCCCATTCCCAGGCACTCTTCGACGCTTTCTTAGAACAACATTTGCCTCCTCTGACTGAAATGACTACGGCCATGGCAAGCGCGTCGGACGAGGTCGCGGAGGGCGTGACCAAACTGTCGCAAGAGCGGGCGGCGCTGCGGCGAGAGCTCGTGACGGCGGGTGAGATAGAGCGACTAGGGCGGGTGGAGGTCTTCTCTAAAGATAGGTCGGATCGCAAGGTTGTCTTTATTCAAACCCGATGGGGTGGCCATTACACAGTCGGGCTCCTTGAGGGGGTACAGGATTACATTGCAGAGATGTTCGACATGGGTTTAATAATCCACTAAGATAGAGGTTCGGATGGAAAGCCTGATACTTCTCTACATTTGTTTTGGTTTTTTTTCGTGTTATGTGTTGTGTGGCTTTATCTGACGGCATGTGCGAATGAGGGTAGTACGTTTCTGAAAACAGGGTAAGTGGGGGACGGATCCAATCCGCGGTGAGTCCGAGGCAAAGCATGTTTCCAAACGAGGAAAGAGGCAGAGAAGACCGGAGAAATGAGGAAAGCCCCGAAATAAATTGAACTGGATGAGAGACGAAAGGGACCGAGTAACTTCAACGATAAATGTTAACTTAGAATGACCTTAGATTGAAGAGTTTGTCGTGCTTGAACTTGGAAGAAAACCTGCTTATTGGTCCCGTTTGACCTTGCGCTTGACGTCGTCGATAAGTTTGCTTAGCACAAAAAGAGACAAAGAGAGAGAACCGTCGATTTGTGGTATGAGGAAGGCAGTGAGGGATAAATTTGGATGAAAGAGAGTGACGCCAAGCGAGGCGAGTCGAAACCGGGAAATTTAAGGAGACGAAACCGAGTGTAAGGAATGAAAGGGCTAGCAGCCCGGAACGCGCACAATCGGGTGTAAGACGCTAAGTAAATTGCTCGTGTCATGCATCAATCGCATTTGTACCGCATCAGAATGTACGATCGCGAGACCATGTGAGTTCTAAACGAAAAGAGGTTCCGCGAGGGTGAGAGAAGGGGTGAGAAGAAGAATTTGATGTTGATAATAACACTGAGACAGGCGAGTAGCCTTGAAAGTCGGGTAGGCTATTTGCTACACTTGAAGGCTTGATCACACGACTTTGAATGGCCGAGAACTGGTCTTCATCGAATGTCGGTAACGTCACGCGTCGATGAAGCTTAATGCGTCGAATGCGTGGATACGTCGGATACGTCGAACACGTCGAAAATTTGATAGACCGTTCGCTATCTTCGAAGGCTGTGGAAATGAGATGAAACGGTGAGACAAAGCTGATATTTCATGGATAGAATACTCGTCTTTATATACACAAGGTCTGTATGAAACGAGCCAAATCCGAGTTTAGTATGCTAAGATGCAAGTGGTATAAGGATGGACCCGCTTCATGGGTGTGAAGACACAACAAAGTAGTCCATGACGCACGACAATACCAACCCCTTTTGATACTACCATGAATAGCACTACATCCGTTGACGATTGATGACATAAGGGTGAATGTGGCGAGAGTTGAAAACCTGAAAGGGGCTTGTAGTAGGGCGCCTCGACAATTAGTTCTTGAGCTGAAGCTTGAAGGGGCGACAAGAGTCCAGGGGTAAATGGCGAGCACTGAATGAAGTGGCGAGAAGGCAAGACAGGCCGGAGCGAACAGAGGCGAAAGGTTTCGTTTCAGGCCCAGAGCCCGAGCTATCAGTATCCGTACAAGATTCTGTCCGAAACTAAAAGTCAAATTAATTTTATTGTCAGGACTTGTATTGAAAGAGAGAGCAAACGGATCCAGCCAGAAGTGGCGATGGCCGGAACTTTAGCGCCCAACACCCGAGCCATCCTTACACCAGCTATCAGGGCACTGAAGTCGAGGAGGTTACCCACCTTCACATAGTCTGGCGACAATATCGGAATGTCCCTTCACAGATGCTGCATTTATTGCAGTCCCGTAGTAACCAGCAGTATTACCAATAACAAAGGGGAACTTATTGGCCAGGTTTAGAGCTACGTGAATGAGGCCGAACTGAGAGGCGTAGTATAATGGAGTCGCTTGTGGCTTTGGTGGGGTTTCTGATATCATCGATTGTCCCGAATTTTCATCCACGTCGTATATCCAAACCCAGATTGCGAAGTGCGGTCTATTTGGATCGAACAGGCAATCCAGTTCATTCCTGATGCGCAACTGAACATTCGGAGATGAGGCATGGATGACCAAGTATTGGGCAGCATAGATGGCAAGAGGGAACTTTGCAACGCTGCTTTTGTTGACGTGCTCATCAAACTGGAATAAAGTGGCGAGGCAGCCTTGTGCGACTGTGGTCTGGGCGTCTTCAACGGAGAAGTGATGGCGAGAAACACGTCCCCCCGCCTTGGCGAGGTTATAAGATGTTAAATACTGCTTGACCGAGAAGTGGGAAAATTGCACGACACGGGATCCATTTGCATCGATGATAGAAATAAGACTAGAGCATGTAGACAGTATCGCACACTCTAGATCTTTAGGGCGCCAACCAGCTTTGAAAACAGGGAGCTGACCTGGCTTGAAATCGAAGGCGAAAAATTCTGCAAGTTCTGAGACATGAAGTGGGCGGGGAGCCACCGCAATGAATTGGAAGAGGAGGTGAGCAGCCTCCCACTTTTTCTCGTCAATGTCCAGTAATACGCGTTCGTACACCACTTCCATGGTCTCGGGGAATTCGTCCAAAGTCCGCTCAATACCTCCAGGAAGACATCTGCCCAGCTGATCCAACCGGCAGGATGCCCATAAAAACCTGTATCGTGACATAAAAAATCTTGCAAATGGCAAAGAAATACGATGACAGCATACATTCCGTCAGCTTCTTCTGAAATCTTGTTGATCACCATCTTTTTATCTTCCTCCATCCACGGGCGCGTGTTCACGTCCGAGTTGATAAAGAAGTCAATGTAGTAATTAATATCATCTATATGTCCGATCTCCTCATGGAGGCATACTGTCTGAGATGCAAGTGGAGAGAGAGCCACTTGGATATCGGCCTCCATACGGCTCGAGATGCATATGTGTAGGTGGGAATGACCTAAGTTCACAAGCCATTTTACAACCTTCAACACACTTTCCCGTACAGATGGCGTGCCAGGACCTCTAGGAGATTCATTAAGACCATCCAAGATGACATAAATTGGGCCTTCTCCGGGGACAAACAGCATGTCCTTTAAGCATTCAAGAAGAGCGTTGTAACCTGGCTGCCTCGATCCTGCGGCGTGTGTCGAACACAGACGAGAAAGAATGTCGGAGTAAAGTTCGGACTGTTCGGACAACTGGACAAGAAGAGAAGAAACTAGAGCACGAGCGTCTTGCTTTTCGGTATTCTTGCGATCAAAGTAAAAGTACGCCAGTCGCGCCAGCGCCATTCCGGCTTCGCGCATTCTTATGATCTCCTCAATAACCGTTGAGCTAGTCTACGATATTAGAACGCCAAGAAGTGAAACGGTTGAGTTGGACATACCAAAGGACAGTTTTCCCGGAGCCCGCTACGGAACAAAGACGCAATCAATGGCGGAGAAGAAACGAAGCGCGGGAATAACATACGCTTTCCATGAATCCACAATAGAGAACCTGTGTTTTTCCATTCAGTGAAAGTGTTGCCTTGAATGAACCATGTACCCGTTCCGGTGTGATAAACTTCGCGTGCGATGTTGTGAGATTTCGATGGATCGGAAGGAGAGAGCCATGTTCGAACGTCTTTCAACGACTGGTCGCCTAACGTATGAGGTAATCATAGTTTAGATTGTGAGTAATTGTGCCCAAACAAGATAACGAACGCTTTGACTTGTCGATAATGTCGCTCGCGAGTCGCTGTACGATAACTGGTATCAAAAGTCAGTTAATCTGAACGTATGCTCCAAGCTATACGCACCGAGGGCATATTGGATGTCATCTGTCGAAGCTTTTCCATCTAAGCGAATATTCGAGTTGAGCACCGGGTGGGGAAAACACTCAAGCAAGTAACATGCACCATCGATAAGTGTTTTCATATTCTGGACAAGACCGTGGATGATCTCTAGGGTCTGGGCTGCGGCCGTGCGAGTACCCTGCTGGCCAACTTGACCCAAATTCTGCAGAACTGTTTCAACATCACTTTCGCCTAAAAGCCTTTCTCCCAACTTCCCTGTATGTCCCTGAGCTAGAGTAACGCACTGAAAATGAGAGAGACCCACCCAGGCTCCCTTCTTTGACCTGTTGTATTGCAAGGGCAAGAGTAGACAGTAGTTCGAGCAATAACTTTACCACCACCTTACTCGCCGCTGTCGTTGGTGGGATCTTGATACAAGTAGTAAGGCGCTTGAGAAAGGATTCGACTGATCTAAAAAGATCGATGAGCATTTCGTAGTTCGTGCTGACTTGAGTGTCATCGATGGCCTAAAGGTGGTAGACGTTATAAAGGATAGCATGAATAAATGGAGCAAATGTGTACTGAAAGAAGGACGCCAAATGCAGCGAGGATTGCATTTTCGAGTGGGAAAAGCTGTCAGATAAATTGTTATAACACCGCTGAGTGAATGTGCCAATTGTCGTCAAGCGTACCAGAGTACCTTCTCTGCCGAGCACTCCATTGGTGGACAACGTACTCAAGTGGCGTACAATCCGCTTGAGCCACTTGATCACTGGTGCACCATCCTCCACACGGAAGTTGTTGAGAGTTTGTATGTGGTTTCGAATTGCGGAGATGATCGAGTCGGCGGTGCCACAACTGTTGAGGTTGATGGTGAGTTGATGGTCGACCAAGTTGATCCCTGTACGCTTTTCGTAATCGTCCAAAGTAGAGTTAAAAAGTGATTGGATGTCTGATGAGGGGGCTGAAGAAAATTGCTGGCTCATGGTGAACTTGAAAGATAATACACAAGAAGTGTAAGCGGTTATCGGGCGTACAATAGTGAGTCGCCTAGATAGCAGGTCCTCGCAGGTGACTTGACTAGCGGCTAAAAACTGGATATAGATGATAGACGCGCAGTCATGACAGTGTCACCTGGCGCTCCCCACGTGCTTAGACCTAGACTGTATCCCCACCTCACCAAGCGGCCCATTCCCGGGCGTTTTGTGAAGCGCTTCCCGGGGCATTCCAGCTTTGTTGAACCTTGGTTGTTGACCCCGAGTACCCAGAGTCAAAGTCCCAGCTCGCTTGTGGATTGTATATGGGCCATCCAGACTGTGGAAGATGGGACTTTTCTCCCTCTCATAGACAGAAGGAAGTATACCCCCAACCAGTGGGATCCATTACATTGCATTTCTTCGTTTTCGACTCGGATTCTGCCCATGTAGCAGATTCCATCAATCGTACCTCCGATACAAGGAGCACTGACGATAATCCAGTTAGGTTAGTTATGGCGTAATAACCTTGCGGGAATTATCAATTCGACGAGAGGACAATCAGGCTAATAGGAATATCTAGCTCACCACACCATTTCTTCCTAAATCACTATAATCGACGTCGGGCGTCAAATATCTTAGTCCCTGCTCCACCTGCTTCACATAATCTCATTCCAGCAAGGACCCGGAAGGACTCGCTTTACGAGTATTGGCACCTTATTCCTATGGTCCATGGTGGAAGGGCGTTGTCATGGTAGGGCGTAGTGGAGTGGATACAGAGCATGTAACCCATCAACTCGAATCGATCGGATCCTCCCTCCATTGCCTCCATTGCATTGAAGAGCCTTGTAAACTGGGCTTTTGTAGTTCCGGAGAAGGCCTCCACTCGCTACTTGTATCATGCTGCGTGGTGCTCGGTCCAAACTAAGGTCTGGGGGACGTCGCAGCCACCGTCGTCAATAATATAAAATTCAAACGTCCAGAAATCCTCACGCACTGTTCGGCAGCGGTGCACCCCTCACGAGCACTGCATAACATGGCTGGGAGACCTCATCGCATCTCAGTAAAGCCGTCTCCGCATCTTGTAGGGAGCTGTTCTCAACTGGTGGTTCTGCCATACTTGGGTTGCTAATGTCATCTCTGCTCTGCTCTTGTCTAGGGTGCAACTTCGTCCAGTATGCCACGCTCTTCTCCTGCAGCACTTTTTGCTTCTACGTCGCCTGGACATACCTTCAATACAACATTCAAGTTCTCACGCACCAGTTCGGCGACCCAGCTCTGTGACTTTGCTGGATGGACACCAAAGGTGGTGTACAGATCCAATCTGAGGAGGCAGAGGTGATGAGAGGAGGGAGGAGGAGCCCCGAGGTAATCTTAGACTTCGGAATTGAAGGTTTGTCGTCCTTGAACTTTTGCAAATACGCCGCTTGCTGGTTCTATTTGACCTTGTACATGACGTCGTCAAGAAGTCGCTTATAACTCAAAGGGAAGGAGAAAGAGAGATATTAATTACCTTTGCTTCTTCTGGTCCAACTACAAGCATCGTATATAATTGTGTATACTTGTGAAGAAATTGAAGGGGAGTTGTGAGGTAGCAGAGGGTGGATTTAGAAGAAAGAGCTCAAAGCCGAGCGAGACAAGACGAAAGAGGGTGAAACAGAGCAGGCGGCCCGGAACGCGCACAAATCCGAATAACTGGGTCGCTATGTAAATTGCCCGTATTATGCACCAATCGCATTTGTACCGTATCAGAGTCTGTCCGAAACCAAAGTCGAAAGTCAGGAGTTGTAATGGAAGAGAGAGCAAACGGGTTCAATCAGAAGTGGTGACAGACGGAGGTTTCACGTCCAACGCCTGAGCCATCCTTACACTGACGATAATGTATCCCCTTTTATGTGGCTGGTAGTACACATGTCTCGATGAGTTTTCAGGGAACCACAATATTCTTTACTTCGTCGCAATGTAACTCCTCGCGGTTCGGCGCAACCTTTGCGATCACGCAGACGATCGGTAAAGTGGTTTTCATCATTTATCATTTGATGGGGCGCGGGCGATATTGATGAGACGCATTTTCGTTCGTTTATTGCCGTTCCAGCTGCGGTCTGGGGTTCTCCGTTATCATTTTGTTGTTGATACGTCGACGGGCACTGATAGATGATACCCACGGTTGCCCTTGCGTTTCTATTTCTTTTCCCTAGTCTGTTAATATTCTAGCTCATTCATCAAGTGAAGTGACTTCGATCACCACGAATTCTTTTTTTTTTGTAATTGTCTCCACACCTCTCTCTCTCGTTTGGCATTGTCGACGATCATGACGATGTGCCAGTGGGTCACATGGACGGACATCTACCATGTCCACTGTTCATGTGTGCTAGGGTATGGCTAGTGATGGCCCTTCTACAATAGAAAATGAGCCGAACTCAGCGTGTACATTGAGCCTTTTGGTGATTGAAAACAACCACGTGATTTGGATTATCGCCGTTGATCGACGCGCAGTCGTCACACTATTGAGATCAGAAATACCCGTAAATAAATAGCGACCTATTTCCACCGCGGTCTAAGCAACGCTTGCCCCCATCCGACGTGAAGAGGGCGCAACGCGGGATCGATAGAAATTTTTTACAGCAGCCCGCATAGTGCAAACCCTGTGCGAAGAATTAACCGCCGGTTCTCTTTAATTTAGAAATAAATAATTTCGCCGCGAGGTCGGTGGCCGTATCGCGTAGGTTCTGGGATTCGTCCAGGTGTTCCAATGAAGCTCAAATGTCAGACAGCCAGTTAGCATGCGAGGGCAAACTAGAGAACAATCACTGGATTCGAGTTAAATACCGAGGAGTACAAAGGAGCTCGAGTCTGGAGAGTGAGCTGAGTCGTGCATCATGTCTTAGAATGCCATCGTTGCGAGGGTAGAACAGGACATCATAATGTGTGTTGAGGTTGCTGCCGCAAAACAAACGAGAAGAAACTGAATGGGGCAATGTACCTTGGTGTCAGTGTCATTTTTCCGTAACACTGTTGCCCCATTTCTCCTGTGTTCACCGCCTGTGTCCTTCTGTTTCTGTTTCCATTTCCCGAATCTCCAAGTAGTACGTAAAGCAAAGCACATATTTATGCATGCTTACACGCTTGCAAAGAAGCTTGCTTGCTGAGTTGAGATATCCACCTGACATCGCTACAGCGCCAGTACTTACCATGCCCTACTATCTAGCTGGGGCTCGCCTCTTGGTCCAGACGCGCCGTCGCGCGTTTACCATTACTCTATTCACGTAAACTTTAAACTTTACAATCGGGCGGCTTGGCCGGAAAGAAGGGGGTATATGTGTGTTTGTACCTGGCAGATTAAACGGCCTCCAATACTCGAACCTCCGCAAGTATCACAGCACCCGCTAGTTAAGTTTAACTATGGGGGGTGGATAATACGTGTTACACCCCCAACAAGCCAAAAACAAGCATTCAGAGGAAAAGAGAAGAGAAACAGAGCGCGAGTACGTGTACGAGCTTGGATGCTGCTGAGCTGAGGTCAATCACCTCTTCCCAACAAGTATTTCGCCTCAAGTTTGGACATTCAGTTACCTGCTCCCGACAATTTCGGAGGGGGGGGAAACTAAGGCTTCGCGGCCGTGCATGATCCCTGGAGTGGGGGGTTAAGGGAAGATGGAAGTCAAACGAAAGCTCGGTTCATGATCATAAATGTTCAAGGTGCAGCCAACTATCTTATTAGTTGAATTCATAACCATGGGAAACGGACGACACATCGAGTGGGGATAGGAAGAGGAGAAAAAAAGTCCGATAGGACGCACAATCGGGCTTGCGGCTGATCGGATTGAAATTTCTGGGATCCGACTGCCATGCTCGTGTGGGGCCGCTATATATTTATATAAGAGGCGCCCTTACACGACAATTCGCGATTTCACGTTGATTTCCAACAGGGGATGATTGTTAAACATCGTTATATCCGGAAGGGAAAAATAAAAAAAAACATGTGGGACTTCATTGATGATTATGTCAGGGGTGCACCTATTCTTTTCATGTATAGATGGGGGTAAGTTACAGTGTTCGAAACTCGAAGCGTAACGTACGATAAGCCAGGCAGACTAAACCGCCTGCCCACCAAAGAACGTATCCAAGCCCTTGAGAATCCGAAATCAACCACGCGCTCAGCGCCAATTATGATCCTCGTAACCATCGGAGTCGTCATCGAAGAAATCTACAGATATGTGAAAAAGTCACTTTCCAAAAAAAAAAAAAACAAAAAGAATTCGCGCGGGCAACTTACCGCTGCCTTCTGAGGTGCCATAATCGGAACTTTCCTCATCAGGGTAGTCATTTTTGTAGTATTCTTCCGCTGCGTAGCGAAGAGTTATGCGAGCATCGGTCGGAAATGAACTTTGTCGGAAAAAAACAAAAAAGCGACGTACCATTCGAGTCCTCATCTGCCTCGTCCTCTTCCTCTGACTCAGACGCGGAGGCATATGCATCGGCCAATGGCCCTGGCAGACCGGTCCTGCGTATCGAAGGATCACCTCGGAACGCTTTTAAGAGAGTGTAGGTTGACATACAAGGTTGCAATGTTCCCAACGGCATCATGATCGTTGAGCAATCCTGCGCGGTGATAAAACACGTCCCAAACGTAGTCAGGGTCATCACTCGGTGGAATCGGCGCTGGCGCATCAATCGGAACAGGGGCAGAGGAACGCGAGTAAGAGGGAGTAAGACTTCCGGTAGATCCTGTTTTGTGTGAAGCCGAGGGCTTGACGTCGTGAACTGTCGTCCATTAGTTGGAATGAGAATCGAGCGTTTCTATTTGAGGAAGCCATGGTAAACGCGAAGGACGTACTAGTGAGATATTCCTGGAGGAGAGGCAGAAACTTTTCCATCTCAGGGTCTACGGGCGAGGGTGCATCAGAAGAGAGCACAGCGTCATACAATTTATAATCGAGGTGGCCTTTCTCCTCAACATCCTTTGCAACTAGCGCGGAGGAACTAGCGCAGACACGTTAGTGGATGTCATTTATTTTTATCTTTCTTGAAATTTCCTTACGGTAATGTGGGATTAGGAGAGGGTGATTCATCCTCAAGGACAACGGTATACTGCTTTGAGAGGTCTGGTCGTCTGACCTGTTGAGGAAGGCGTGCGTCGTCGTCACGGACTGGTTGCGTCCCCGCTTTAAGCGCTTGCTCTCGTTCTAGGGCAGATATATGGTCCTGAAGGGTCCCGATACTATTGAACGGGGTAAATGGATTGATGACGAGACGGACATACCTGGAGAACCTTCGAGCGGTCACTCCAAGCTTCCGGCTCAACGGTTTCGGCAAATTGGAAGACATCAAGCCCTCCGCGTTTCTTTCGGCGCACACTGGATTCCATTACTACGCATTTTGCTCACCCTTTGCGACGCTGAACCAGGACACAGACAAGCTTGCCTAACGCATCCAGGGGTTCTTCGTTTCTTTTCCGCTTGATTCGAACGATAGTATAAGTTTGTAATGTCATAGGCGATGTCGGATCTACTTCCATTAATGAGGTTGAACGATAATGTAAGTTAAGCGGGAACGGGCAAGCTTGAAGTTGACCAGAAGTTGAGTTGACCGCAATCGCCCAAGAAGACCCGCTCTTACCAGCGCACGTGGTCGCGGTCCTGTCAATCGTATGCCCGTGACCGGCCTGACCGGCCCGGGTGTCCAAGTTCAAACGGTACTTCAACATTCGACAATACTTTATCATGATCCATGGTTCTGACTTCCCTCCTCTTGTTTTTGGAACTTCGATCTTTCCGGATTATAGTCTCCTCGTAAAGCTTTTCCGCTTATCTAACGGAGGAGCTGGTGTTCTTTATCTTTATGTACTGCCGGGGACCCAATTTGGGGTCAAGAGGCTCTATATCTATCTATATTCATCAAGCCCTGGCATACCGGCAAAGTCTTACTTTAAGTGAGCGCTGTCCGACTATCGGACGGTACTCTTCACAGGCCGTACCTGGCGCTTTTGGCGAACCCCCTCTTGCAGGAATACCCTCCTAACGTATTCTGAGTTTTCGAAAACCCATGACACGATTTACAGACCTAAACCCACGATCATCGGACATCATTCAGATAGGCACTATTGGAAGTTCTATCTCTCCGTCTATAAATTCTGGCCCTATTTTTGCCGCCATGCGTACTGGGAATGCAATAAATAGCTGGAAACTTCCGTCCACAATCCTGTACCACTCTCCCGCTAAGCCATGCTCGTCCATAGAATCCTCTCCGTCTCGCTGGCCGTCCTTTGCTCAGCCGCAGGCGTATCGAGTTCTCACCCCAAAAAAACTTGCACGAAGCCGGCTGTTCGGAAAGAGTGGCGGGCATTTAATTCCCATGAAAAAGAGGCATGGATTCGGGCTGTTAATGTACGTCTTGGACACGCCCGTCCCACTGACCTTTCTAATGAAGCTGTATTCCGGCTTCAGTGCTTGTCACACTTGCCTCATGACCCAGCCTTGAAACCATCCGTAGATCCTTCAGTGTCGCTAATCCCCCCACTCAACGCGTCTGGTTCCTATTACGATGGTGCGCTGCTGCCCTGTGAGTGTCTGTCTAACCGAGAGTCCCGACAATTTCTCCGACAGATTTTGTGTACATCCACATGGATTTGAACACCCGAGTATGTTCGGCCAACTCTGATCCTCAATAACCACGTGAAACCTAATGTCCTGTCCTTCCCCAGATACATTTCACCGGTTTATTCCTTCCCTGGCACCGCTGGTATGTGCATGTGTACGAGCAAGCCCTCAAGAGTAAATGCGGATATACCGGGGCATCTCCATATTGGAATTGGACCATCGGTAATCTCACTTCTCACTTGACTCACCCCAATCTTGAAGTGTTCATTTTCACGTAGATGCACCCGACTTTTTCGAGTCGTCATTCTGGAAGGATTCCAACCCCCTGAGCGGATTAGGCGGCTGGGGGGTTCCAAGCAAGGACTTCAGCGTGCCAGATGGTGGTTTTAAAGCGCTGCACCTTTCATACCCATCGCCTCACACGCTACGGCGTAACTTCACGCTCCGTCCATGGGACATTCCATTTATATTCTTTACGGAACCAAAGAAGATGGCTAATACGTCATTTTCTGCATCTGAAATCGAAAAGCTGCTCGAGACACCGTCAGGGGATTACAAGGGGTTCCAAAAATCATTTGAAGCATTCCAGGTAAGAACGCGAAAATGAAAAAGAAAAACCCTTGATCAAATCCACATCATCAGGGCGCGCACGGCGCGGTACACCTGATCATGGGCGGGTGAGCTGCCTCATGGTCATGTAGAAATGATTCAACATTTACGTCATCCCGCATCTAGCGACCTAGGTGGACAGTGCCCACGAAACGCTCCAGCCAATTGCACTCCTGGGCCCACATGGTCTCCAAATGGTATGCCCGCAATATGGTCCAACATCTTCTCCTCGTGCCTTAACTTCGTGCTTTTTTTTGTTTTGCAGAGCCGCTCTTCTGGATGCATCATGCCGTAAGTGGGGTCACCTGCGATTATGAATTTTTTTGCGTTGTTTTGTTGCTAAGATATCACCTTTCTCGATGACAGATGGTTGATAAAGTCTGGTTTGACTGGCAGAATCGCGACCCAGCGAATGCCAAGAGCTTCTTTGGTGGCTCGGTGCAGGCCATCCAAAGCCCGGACACGTACAACCAATATCCCAATGGTGGTCCTCCATTCCTCAGCGTGAGTACTTGCCCCTTTTCTGAGATAAAGGTATAAATACTGATTTATTTGTGCTAGCTGAATTCCACCATGCCAGCGGACGGACTGTTCCCGGAAGTGGCCATTGGTGATGTGCTGAGTACGACTAGTGGAGTTTTGTGTTATGTTTATGAATAAAATATGAAAACGTGATGACCAGATCACCCGGTTATATAATCACCCGTTTTGTTTTCGTTTTTTTCTCTCGCTTGACAGAGTTGTCATGTCGTGCTTCATTATCAGGCTGTGATCCAGTCAGTGTTGCTATTCACTCCAGAAAAAAAATGCAGAAATAATGCCAACATCTACCCCTGGCCTCCTGAAGAATATCACCAACTTAATTAGATCTGAACCGAGGATCTGTATTAACCATCCCCATCTAGATGAAATATTTTGGGCCAGCGCCCGGTTCTCCGTCGTGATAGTAAACTGTTCGTCACTGTTCATCCACCAGGGCACATTTGGTCTTTCCATAGTAGTAGTAGTATGTAAAAAAAAGATACACGTAGAAGTCTCACTTCTCAAGCCATATCTGTGCGCGTGTTGACTGAGTTCGGCTCGTTCATGGGTAGGATAATGTTCCACTCCATATAATCGTCTCGAGACGAGAATACGCAAGCAATTTATGGTGGAAATGGCGACCAAGCCCAGCCCAGTATAACGAGTTATTAATAATGGGCCATCGAGACTACGACATCACAGGACTTGAGGCAGAATAGCGAACCGAGGTGAACGCGATATGTATGTAAGTATGGTGCACGTGCTGTCTTGTCTCGCCTCTGGTGTTCTGTATTATACACGGTGCATTAACCTGGCTTTCATCGCCTGGGCCGCAAATGCAATGTAGCAAGCCACCCTTTCTTTTTATTCTATTCTATATACAATAACAATACAGTTCATTCACACAACGATCAGGTTCCGTTCTCGTGTGATTGAGCCGATTACGTGACATGACATAGTAACGTGATGATGGTTCAGTTCGTTTTTCGTCCATTCCCTGCCCACATTGCTTCAACTTTTGACCAGCATGACTTGGGCATCCGACACACTGGGCAGGCCATAACACACACAGAAAACATTGCCCCAGGCAAGGAAACCACAGGAATAATGGAAGTGACTCGGGCTCGGGCATCGTCAAATGACTTGCCGTGCTAGCTGTTTTTATCTTCGTTTGGAATACAAGGACAATCAGAAGCATTTCTATTTGGAGATTTGTTTAATAATAAAAAAACATAACAAAAACAAAAATCCGACTTTTATTCCGCCACAAAGTGTGGTTCTAGTAGTTGTGTCGGAAGGATCTTCTTTCGGAACGCCTGGATTCACAATGATGATTGACGGTGGGTCCAGCTCTAGAACCTAATTGGCTGCGTCGTGAATCAAAATTTAATGCCTGCGGTGATGAAAAGTCAGGTGATTATACGCGTGGAAGTCGTCGGAATCGCTGTGGCATGGTAGAAGATGTCTTATTTGCCGTCTATCTAAGATACGTAATGAGGCTAAAAGACGAAGAAAAAAATAAAAAAGGGGGGAGAGACATTTGTTCGACTCTTGGCACGTTGGGGGAGTGCGTTCCACTCGGTTTGCAGAAGACGGCAAAATGGTCACGTGCGATATATAACCTGATTTTTTATGGTACGCCTGTGTCATTTCTCGCGCTATCAGATTGCCGAACCCTCAGGTCTCTGTACAATTATCACGTTCTGACACTTGAACATAGGGGAAGGAGCTGAGTGAGGTACCATGGAACAGCATATGGATGGTGAAGCATAGGACTATTGAACAACACTGCCGACGGAGACCCAAGAAGTTGACAGTTGACCCTACCGGGGTGGGGGCATCAAGAGATAAAAGGATAAACAGAAGGACGTATCGTGGCCCCGTATTCCCAAGGCAATACGTTTGAAATCCATTAAGATAGAAAGCCGTTAACCAGCTTCCAGCTCGAAAGCACGCACGCACGACCCAAACCCCACCCCACCTGCTCCTGTTGCGGTTTGGCACCTGGCACCAGATGTAGCTTAGTAAGTACCGGAATATTCCGGAACTCCGCTTAAATACACATCACGCCCACTAGAGTTCGCTAGAGAACAAGATAACGAACAAGATAGCGACGTCGGTCTGCTCCTCGACTTTTCAAGCTGCTTTTGTAACGGGATAGACACCTGTGACAAGGAAAAGCCAAAAGTGCCCACTATTATCAACCCCCCTATTGATGTCAAGTACAACAATTGTTTGATAAACAAGAATGATAAACAAGAAGACCGATCGGCCTTTACCTGAGAGTTCAACCTCAAGGATTCTGTTTGCTACTCAGGATGAGGATAAGTTTGTAAGGTATTACTTGCAGCGCGTTCCTCGGGACCGCGTGGCGGGGAGGCATTGGGTTTCTATCCTTTCCCAATGATGAAGGATCCTACGAGTCAGAGGAACATTGACTTGGAATGAAGAAACACACAGCAAGGAACCCAAATACAATGACACGAATGGGGTTTACCCACACGTATTTGTGGTAAATGTTAGTCCTTGTAAGCCGTTGCCGATATGATATGCATCCTGCTAATTCTTTCTCGATGTATTTTACAAAATCTCCGCGCGAGACGCAAGTTTGTCTTATTTTCTGGTTGTGGTGCGCGTGATAGGAATGTAACGGTCCAGGTACTATCGAGTGTGACTGTCGAGTTAGGTTATGCGGCAGAATTGCCAGGCTGGGTTCACACGCATCTGGGATAATAGGGAAGACATTTGTGAGAGTCGTCCATCTGTCTAAGAGTGGGGAGGTAAGGGAGGTGCGGAATAGTGAGCGCCGACGAATGGTCCATGGACGTCAAGGCACATCTGTGCGGGCTATATGAAGTAGGGTGCATGGATCTGAGTAATGACAGCCCCTAAGTAGCTTAAAAGATGTGGACACAAGTGTCGCGCTGACGACGCAGTCAGCTAGAGGGCAGTTTGAAAAAAGAAGCGGCCCTGTTAGAAACACAGAAAAGGAGCTGACAGGATAACAAGAGATGGTGTGAAGGTGGCTCGATCTTTTCAGCCTAATCTGATGTGGCCATGCTTTGCGAACACCCATTCGGACATGGGCCACCTGACAGAGAACGCTGCATGAAAAATACCCACATACACCCACACTTCATGCACTTGTTTCCTCGTTTGATGGGTGCTGGGTGCGGACTGGCCTTCGAGTGTGTGTTTGTGGGAAAACGTTTGGTATCGCTATAGCTCCGGGCACGGCCATAATAACAATGGCACTGTAAACGCAGTCGATGTCTCCCCGACCCGATGAATATGATCGAGCCTTGTAATGTGCGACTGATGATCATCGGCGGAAAAGATAACGTCAGTCACACATAACAGGGACAGTATGTCAGGCTCGGAGACATTCACGCCTAGCAACAACCGGTAGAATAGGATCGGTAGCGTGGCACCAGTAAGGCGGGAATCTGTCCATCTAGCAACATTGTGTTGTAGGTTGGACTTTTTCAAGAAAGAATCTACACAATGAAGTAATTGGACCGTGTATGAGCGTTGAGCTCAGTGGTGCTTGTCAATGAATGGTGGCCCGTCATTTTTTCTGTGAGTGCGCCGCTGTGACCGGTGGACATACAGAGAACAGGCGAAAGGTGACCATTTACAAAGAATGACGAAGTATGAGGTCGAGACTCAGATGATGAGATGACCTACTTGGAGCTCAGCGAACTCAGCGGGCTCAGCAAAACGATCTCCGATTCGGCAACCCATTCGGGCCCAGCGGCCAGGACATTGCCACCCTCTCTCCTCTCTCCATCCCGTCAACCTCCTCCACCCACTCAGGCTGTCGCCACTCGTGCTTCCGGGTCTTGAGATTCTTCTTTTTTTCGCTGTTCTCCATGCAATACAAAAAAAAACCCCCCTCTGCTTACCGTTTTGCATCTCCTTCCACTCCGGGAAGGCGCAGTGCCTTGGCCATACAAGGGATGTGTTGTATTTTTCCCATTCCGCGACCCTTCCTTGTTCTCGGCTCTCTGGCACCCATCGTCGACATCTCCAGGCACAATATTAGGTTACTCCTCCGGCATCTTCCTAGTAGACAAGGATGCTAAGTTACAATGCAAGAGTTTCTGCACGCTTTCTGGAGCCCTTGAGACTTGTACTCATAATTTTGCGCACCTCCGTCGTCACGATCTAGGCGGCTCACGTATAATTTTCTCATTTGACATTTTTCCAATTATTTGTCCTTGTAGCCTCTCGTTGATATAAGAATAAGATGGTTTGCTTCTGTGGATCCCAGCTACCCAAAACTATACCATGGAGTTCTATAATAACTTAGACCCGTCATTATTCCCTCAGTATGACACGTTCATGCAATCTCATGACTTACCTGGAGAATATCAAGCTTCTCAGATGATACAGAATCTTGATACATTTCAACTACCGCCAGGTGCGGAAGCTACAGATTCACCCTCATTTACCCTTCGTCGGCAGGCCGGGTATTTCTCGCAAGCTTTACCCCCCCAAGGGTACACTCAAACAGAAGAGCACGCTGGCCGGATGCTCACAACTTCCGCTGTCAATAGTCAAAGCGACGGATCCGAGTCAAGTCTCTATGCTCCTAGTCCTTCGGATTCGAATTCTCCATCGCCATCGCCATCACCATCGCATGTATTTAATTTACGAGCTCTTATACCCAGTAAGTCACAGCGGCTCTCGAGGTTTGCTTCAGTGCTGATGCAGACGATCAGGAATTGGCCCTGTATCCTTTTCACATCGAATACCAGATAATGCAACAAGAGATATACCCCAGAACCACCATCCCCTTCCTTTCATTCCCGAAATTCCTCTTATCCACCATACATGCCTCCGCCCGCGAACGCCGTTCCATACCTAGGCGTGCCTCAACCTCCATTTACGTTCTCCATGCCGTTGTCGATGTTAGAAGTGCCCACACTACCAGCGTCCTTAGACACTAACTTCCCTCTAATTTTCCCCACTCCGCACGACGTGCTGGATGCTGCATCTTCGGACTTTGCCAGGCCCTCCAGCGAGGCCGATATTCTCCACGTACCGGATGTCCAAACACCATTCTGTCACCGTATGCTCACTCTAGTTTCTCAGCTGTGCCATCAAGTTCACAGACCGGTCCCGCGGACATGATGGTGGGACCATCATCTCAAACTCCGACCATTCTCTTGACCGGTGTGGGCACTGATGATCCCACTCTGACATTCTCCTCGTCTGGCTCGCAGAAAGAAGAACAAGAACAAGAAGAACCGAATAGTACAAATCCCTCCTCCTCTTTACGCGTCGTCTCGTCTGTCGTCTCATATGATGCCCCGCATCAAAAAGTGGATCGACGACCGCCATTAAGAGAGCAACGTAAGCCCAGGAAAGGCAAGCGTAAGGCCCCACCGAAAGATCAGAAAGCAACCAAGAGACTTCGAGATCAGAGGAAAAAAGAAGACGAAGCAATACAAGCTCTCTATGGCCTGTTCGTTCCTGATGACGTCGGGGTAAAGCAGAAGAAGGATTGGCTGAGTACAAGTACGCGTTCATATATACTTGGCCCTCCCCACTCTAAAGGTTTTTTCAGTCTTGTACTACGCGAGCGGGTTTGTGGCAAGAGAAAAGGAGAAGAACGGCTCAGCTCGCGTCGAAACTCCCTCGGGGTCTACTCATGTGATTGACCACCCAGCTTCGGGATGATCGATGGCGTTTCGGGGTCCCCGGGACATGAAGATACACTTTAGGATTTCTCAAATCTAGGCTTGGCCAATAGGAAAGTGACTTTGACCATCGAGGGCTGGAGCTTGCTTAACCTACATGAGCCGAGAGAGTATAACGAATTAGGTAAACAATACGATGATATTATGGACTGGTTGCGTGAGTTACGACTAAGGACACTTGCTGTAATACTACAGTACATACCTCCCACTCTCTCATGTACAATATAGTATCCAAGCACACTCGCATGAGACTTAGCACTTGATTCTTCCCTGTCTGGTGCGTAGCAGACGTAGCCTGGGCCCTATAACTACATCTCCATCCTTGATGCTAACGATCTCTCTCTCGGCAAGATCGTTGAAGTACTTCTCCGTTTCTGAATTTACCCGATCCACATTGGCCCTGAATTCACGGTAAGAAGATTCGAGGCATTCTTGGCAAACACCCTCGCGACCACGGTCTGCTTCGAAGCGTGCTGCGATATCGGCGTTGACAATATTCTGGTGACGAGCGAGTTCTATGACACGGGTGTAGTATTGGACTTTGTGTTCTTCGGACTCCAACGCTTTCTCGCCGAAACGTACGAACTTATCCAGGTCCATGCACTGTTTAATTTCTGCGCAAATTCATTATTTAAAAGTAAATAAAAAAGTCTCTTCGATAACGGGGCGGAATAAGTCATTCTCACGTACCATCTAGCATGCGAACGAGCTCGTCGTCCTCTCTTCTCAACAATTTCCTTTCCTGCGCAAGGGGATTACACTCTTGGTGGTGCAACACGTTTCTCCAGGCGGCTTCAACTTCGGCAGGACTGGGGTTAACAAAAGAAGCCTGAGTCATGTTGTTCGATGTGAGGTGGTTAGTCGGTAGGATATATATGAGGAGGAGGATGATGTGTTTGAGTATGTATGGATGTCTCAGCATGGCTTTTTATCAGGAAGGCTTGGTAGAGGGGGGCCATGTCAGGCCATGGGTCAAGGCACTGGCACTGGCAGGGCCAAAAACAAAAAGTCATGGCGAGTCCTCTTTGTTAGTTGTTTTGTCCGCCGCTGCACGTATTGTCATGATCTTTGACATGGTCACAATGAAGTGAAGGAGGAGATGAGGCGCCTCCGTGCGACGATGACTACTAATTGTCAAAAGCGGTGTTGGGGGAAAACAAAAAAAAGTATTGTTTAGAGCGGAATCATCGCTGAACATCAACGCAACTTGTCTATACGTAAATGAGTGACGATTGCCCTCCGTATCACCATGCCTACAAGTTTGCTATCACAATTGGGTAAACGGCAAGTATTGTTTCAAATTTGCAAACAACCACTTCAGGTCTGATGACCGGGGCGGTGCAGTTGAACGTGTACACATAACCACATCCATAACCCCTCGTGTACTGTTCTGGCAGCAGACAGCAGATAATTGTCTGTGGGAAGGAACAAACAGGATACAGGAGACTGACCTGGGAAGTCACGTGGCCACAAGTTGATGAAGAATGTACTTTGTCCCTTGTTGTGCCTCTCACCCCCATTTACCATCGTAGCCATCGTAATTATGTCCACGCAAGTGATAGCCAATAGACTCAAACTACGTGTGAGTGGAGTAGAACATGGGACGACTTTGTGGCTCAGACAATAGCCGGAACAGTCTGGTTGTCTGGCAGTGATGCTTCTGACCAATGCGGACCTGGCCCGAGATCTCCTCTTCTGAGATCTAAAACTACAGTGGGCCACTCTCCTTAATCTTAATCCATATGTCATTAACACGAAAAACTTCCTCAAACTCTCATTCCCCTTTGCGCGCATCTAGTAATGGCTTAACGAACCCTGATGACCATCTCTCACTACTACAACCTTCAAATGACAACCACACCAGGCCAAAATCTCCAAGTGAAGACCCTTCACCTTCAACATCTTCAACTCGACATCGACACAAAGCGGACGACGTGGCAGTGGGAGTAGGTGCACTACCATTCAGCCTCTCCCTCACCTGCAAAACACCGGCTCTGTCGCACGCGACCACCTCGCATCCGAACGCACCTTTCTAGCGTACGTTCGCACTAGTCTCTCCTTTGCATCCGCTGGGGTCGGTGCGTTTCTCTCTCTTTCTCTTTTGTTTCTCTGGTATGAATATAGATATGTTCCCCCCCCCTTTACAACTATAAATATGACGATCGAAATAGCCCTTGTGCAGCTTTTCCATGTTTCTATCAGCACGAGTTCAAATAATTTCGGGGGAGGTGGGGTAGCGGTCGCTCCATACGGACGACCCTTGGGAGCTACGCTAATAGCAATTGGTATAGCCGTGCTTGTCATGGGTGAGCATGTTCATCTATCTCTACCCAAAAGACATCGCAAACATGGCTGACTGGCGTGGTTGATGGTGCTGCTGCGTTCGTAGGCACACTACGATATTTTACCATACAGCGCGCGCTGCCACAAGGACTCTTCCCGGCTGCCCGTCTGAGTGTGTTTGTACAGGCCGTGGCTCTTGCAGCGCTCGTCGGAGTCGTTTTTGGCATTCTCGTCGTTACGAAATGAGCACCCGTGTGATAGATGTGATGTGCGTCATGGTGCGAATGGAATGGCGCTGTCGGTGATCCAGCGGAACGGTGGAATACGTTCACGCCATCGACGGTGATGGTGTTTAGCTCAACTTTCCTCTTTTGAAAGTCATACCCCTCCCAAACAACCACCTTATCTTCTTCCCCTTTCGGAAGACTTGTCCCCATTGGTCCTACGCATATTATGCCTCGGCCAAGGTACTACCCTGAGTGGGGTCTTTCTGGTTCCATTTTTTCCTGGCACTTGCATCAAGTAAATTGACCCTCTCCGTTTCCTCGTTGTCAGGGTGACTGACCTGTGCGTGAGGGGTAAGATGGAGGGGAGTAGAGGGTTGGCTAAGCTTGAGGGACAGATGGCGTATTACCTTGCTGGAGAAAAAAAGGCGCCAACGTGGTCTTGTCGTCACCATGATCAATAGTGTAGTCTGCTTTGCTGGACGTAAACCACTAGGTAATGCATGAATGAAAACGCGGATGCCGTTTCCGGGGTACACTATTCGGGAAGGTATGAGTTGATGGGGCGTACTAGTTGTTGTATCTGCCCCACAACAGGGACTAAATAGTAAGGTGTGATGCCAGTGTAATTGTAACTTGCGATGCTAGGCTTTTAGGGGGAAGAATGAACTATCTCATCAAGTCGTTAACCAGTGAGGGAGCGTGTGAACGGTTTTTAATTGCTGACTCCTTCAATCTTTGACTGAGGGGTATCTGTTACAATACCTAATACGATACCTTTCCCCGTGCTATACAGACAGAAACGTACGATACTGCAACGTACGACTTTTTCTCCTCCTTTACTCTTACTAGCCTCAAACCTTAGCAGCACCCTTAACATAATAACGTCATCCTCTTCCACTCCTATTTAAGTTACCATACGCTCAAGCTATATTCCTTAGTCTTGAGCTTTTGTGATCTACGTAGCTCTGTGACCCGGAATATCACCCTCTCTCCTCTTTACTTGAGCTGCGCGCTGAGTAACTGCCTTGCCTCCCAAACTATTGGACTTTGGACCAGCGAACTGAGCTTCGAACGTAACATAAGCTCAAGACTAAACCAGAAAATCTTTGAACAGAAACTATGTCTGCACCCATGAACCCTGCTCCCGTTGCTCCCATACATACGACCCTCCCATTCCCACTGAACCCCAGACTGACCAATGACATCCCTCTACTGGAACGACTGAACACTCACTGGATTAATGTTTCCTCCTCGACTGCTAATGTCCCCTGGACTGGCTACTTCGCCGCGGCAGGACAAAAGCTTATCCCCATTGAACGATACAATGGGCTCTGGTTTGAGCTTGCCTTCTTCGCCTCTGTCAATTTGTATCAAGCCATCCGTTTGGCCCGAGCATCTTTCAACCTTCCTCGCATCCCTGAAGTACCTGTTAACATACAATTACTCATTGATTCCTCATTGGATGGTGGTGACACACAGACAACAACGACTACTCCAGTCCCAAGTCCAGGACAAAACGACAAACGCCTAGAAGGAACAGTAGCATTCCTGTCACGGCTCTATTTTATTTTTCCTTTTCCTTTCTCCCTTTTGGATCACATGACTGTGGGAAGATTACCCAGCAGTCTCAACATGTGATCATGGGAATGTAGTCGTGACATGGATCATGTGACCGAGTCACATGTAATAGTCACATGCTGCTTAGTCAGCACAAGAGCCACTCAACAATAACAAGTCGATCCTCTATTGTGTTTACCACAATAGGCAAGGCCCCACAGTCTAGACGGTTCTAGACCAAGTGGAGCCGTTATCAAGATAAGAAGAGTCCAGCCTAGAAGGTTCTAGGTAAGTGGAGCTCTAGATAAGGGCCCAGGTTGGGCCATGGCCAATTTTAGCACAGAATCATATGTATCAGTAGATAGACGTGTTCCAGACCTAAGGGCTAGACTACATATCAGTTATCTACTCCACAGTGACGTCATTATGACATCACACTGTGGAGCATGATCAGTCAGCAGAGTAAAGCAGCTTACGAATCACAGAGATAAGGCTCAGTCAGCAATACAGCTGACTGATACTTGCTGATTCTTGCTTACACTTACTGCTTACCTCGTTACACTGAGAAATGTATATAAGACCCTCTGTAACAGCCTGTAGCCCCCCATCTTGTCCTCTTGGGGCTGCAGGTGAGTAACTGTCTACACGAGTTTGATACATAGTGCTAATGACATACTGCCTCCCTGTGTGACTCGATCCTTTGGATCTTGTCCTCTTGGGGCTGCAGCTTCTTCCAGTTTCAGAACGCCGTCATCGTGGTTGCATAAACCACATTGGGTGACACAGTTCCTGGTCATTGCTTAACGCGTGACGTTTGCCTCCGTGGTATGCCCAACGACTTAGGTCACCACACCTTTGCCCTTCTTGGTTACTAATCGTACATGGAGCTTCACCCGTTACAATTCCGTTTCAGAGGCGACAGAACCCAATCAGAACACTTTTTATCCGTCTTTCACCAATATATGAGTATAAACGATCAAGCTGAAATCACATGCAACCCAATGAAGAAATCACACTTCTTTATACAACAGATGGAAGGACCACTAGTACAAACCTTTCAACTTGGCATGATCAACGACCTCCGAGCAATCGAAGCTGGAACAATGAAAATTACACAGCCAACACCCTGGGAATATACTGAAGAACGATTTAAAGCATCATATTTTGACTTTGGCATCAAAGAACGAGCTTACGATGAGCTAAGAAAACTACAAATGACTGGTGGATGAATTGACGAATATTTAACAAACTTTGCATCTCTAGTCACTCGTTCCGATGTCCACCCAAATGATGCCAGTACTCTATGCCTTTTTGCGTCTGGACTTCAAGGAGATTTAGCGAAGAACTGTGTCCTTCGTCATCGACCAACAACCTTACAGGAATGGGGACATGCAGCACAACAGGAAAATACAGCTTATCTTACCATCAAAACAATTGAACAAGATCAACGTGATCGCGGAACTCGATCCTCCACCCCTCTTGCGCCTAGACCAACAATGACTTCCAATACCCCATTTTGGCGCCGCCCTGCAAATCAACGACCAAATCAAATACAACCCCCACGAGACCCGAATGCGATGGACATTGACGTTATTCGACGTGCCATCACAGATGAAGACAAGGAGCGATGCAAGCGCGAAGGTCTTTGCTTCTTTTGCATGAAAAAGGGGCATCTTTCACGTGACTGCCCCCACAAGAAGCCTCGTATTGCCACTGCAACAGTCGATACCCTGACCACTCCTGCAACATCCACAACAAACTCCATGACACCAGCTCCCACACTACAAACCGCATCAAAAAAATCTAATGCTGAACAAATCGCGGCCCTCCTCAAACAGATGACTCCAGAAGAAGAAGAGGAGGTTCAAGCGTTACTAGATAAAGAGTCGGGTTTTCTGCCAGCCTGAAGGGACGTCCCGCCCTTAAGGCCATTGTAGATCGGTTTGTACCTAAAGCTCTCAGAATACAAACATCATTTTCTACCATTGGGACTGTGTCTGCACTCGTTGACAGCGGTGCAACCGAAAATTTCATCCATCAAAAGTTTATCTCGCAACACCACCTCCATACTAACCCGCTCCCTACTCCAAAAACGATCTCAAATGTTGATGGTTCCCCGAACGCTGCTGGTTCCATCTCTTGTTTCCTTCCCTGTACAGTCCACACCGGCTCCAAAACCTGTTCATTCAACTTCTTTGTTACGGACCTTGGCAGCGAAGACATCATCTTAGGCTACCCTTGGCTTGCTCACACCTCACCAACTATCACCTGGCCAACCGCATCCATCCAGGAGCACGTCTGTATCCTTCCGCAGGGGCAAAATCCAGCTCCTTCACCCCCAATACCCTATCACATTAACTCTACCTCTTTAGGATTACTACCTGGCGAAGAACTCATCATGCGTCTATCACCCGCCACTGAACTAGCCATACAACAGCAACCTCCTTCAGATGTCACGATCCCAGAACAGTATCAACACTTCACCAAGGTCTTCTCCGAGGATGCTGCACTACGCTTCCCAGATGCGCGACAATGGGATCACGCCATTGATCTAAAACCTGATGCTCCTGCAACACTTGACTGTAAGATTTATCCACTTAATCCAGCTGAACAAACTGCATTAGAAGAATTCCTACATGAACATTTATCAAAAGGCTACATCTGTCACAGTTAGGTGCGGAACTGTGTCGGGGTCGGATGGGAGCAAGACAAGTCAAGGTTCAAAGGTCACAGTGGATCAAGCCTAGTTCAAAGTCGATAGGGCACGCGCGTGAGATTCGAAGTCGACGGCAGAGACGCTCGGTCCTGCAGCAAGTTCAAGATGATGAAGGCTCTCCAAGTCACATCTTGGAGAGTTCAAGTGGGGTTCTAACTGGGAGGACTCAAGGATTCCGAAGCACCTTTGATTGAACACAAGAGAACAGACTTAGTCTGTCTCTCTACTCTAGTTGGTCTTTAAATACATGTAGTTCTAGCTATGTCATAGTAAATAGAAGGTTCTAGTTCTATGATATAATATCTAAATGGTTGAGCAGTAGAACGAGCTAGAACTAAGGAGAATTAGGAGGGGTTAGGCCCTCAGTAAGTAAAACACCGGTGAAACACAATGTCAAGTCATTAGTAACGTCGCAGGGAGAATTCTGTCACAACATCCGTGAATCCAAATCCCAATACGCATCTCCTTTCTTCTTTGTAAAGAAGAAAGATGGCAGCAAATTACGACCAGTACAAGACTATCGAAAGCTAAATGAACATACCCTCCGAAATACGTACCCTCTCCCTCTCATTGATGAACTAATTGCCAAGGTACGACATGCAACGCTATTTACCAAGTTTGACGTTCGATGGGGCTATAACAATGTATGTATCAAAGAGGGTGACCAGTGGAAGGCTGCTTTCAAAACAAACAAAGGACTTTTCGAACCTCTAGTCATGTATTTTGGACTAACTAATTCCCCGGCGACATTCCAAACCATGATGAATGCACTCTTTCGAAAGGAACTGGATGAAGGCTGGCTAGTAATTTACATGGACGACATCCTAATAGCAACCACCAACGACCCCACCTTCCACCAACAATGCGTCACACGCATCCTCCAAATTTTACTCGACAATGATCTATTCCTAAAACCATCAAAATGCACTTTTCACACAAATAAAATAGACTACCTTGGCGTCATTCTCGAACACGGTACTGTATCCATGGACCCTACAAAAGTTAATGGTCTTCTAGAATGGCCAACCCCCACATCCGTAAAACAAGTCCGCAGCTACCTCGGCTTTGGCAATTACTACTGTCGTTTTATTAAGGGATATTCTCAACTCGCGCGGCCACTGATTGATCTCACTAAACTAGCCACACCATGGACCTGGTCAGAAAAAGAAGAGAAAGCATTCAATACACTTAAGAAAATGTTCAGTTCCGCCCCTGTATTACGACAACTGCGTATACAAGTGTTGAGCCGGTAACGGATCAGAGTTGGCCGGACCGGATCAGAGGTGACCGGAGTTGCCGGTGCAAGACGGAGTTAAGTGGACATTGTAATATACCTACTGACATTCCACTCGTTTACTATGATTACTTATGATTAAAGATACAATCCTTTATGACCATAGCACAGCACACTCTTTACAGTATTTAAGGACATTATTTCTGTAGTGTACACTTCAGTTTTGACCATTCACAACTGAAGTGAGTATTTACTTAGATTATCTTTACCACGCGTATAGCTAACATTACTCGTGTAGTTATCTTGCTACCCGTTTAGGTAAAGACTAATTAATGTATAGTTTTGACCATTCACAACTGAATTATCTTGCTACCCGTTTAGGTAGCGCTTATCTAACCTCAGCTGCGTTTCCACAGGTTATGGGCCCTGGCCGTAACTGAATAATCCAGAAGAAGATTGACACTTTATTACACAAGCTTCCTTTTCAGACCACGCGTTTTTTGATATCTCCCGAAAAGGCAAGCCTCTGTTCACTTGTAGAACCCCATTCCCCGGCTCCTGGAACCGGTGGATCGGTGTAGACTGGGCCCCTCACCCAGGCTTCGCGCGAGCCGTGCGAGGTAGCGTGGCGACGCTGAAGCACATGCGAGTAATCCCTAACAAGGGACTGGACTTCCGAGTTCAGAGCATACAGTTGGATGCATCGGGGTTGGTCTGATCTTGATAATCTGGGTCTAACGCTCCACCCAGATTGAAAACCGTCGCTTAGCAGCATGGCCCCTACATTTTCATTCCCACCTTCAGCCATGATCGAGATCCTCGATGGAGCAAACTGGCCTACTTGGTCGGCACGCATGATGGCAATCTTCCGGATGAATGGCGTCCGGAACCACTTAGTCGGTCCCCTGCCCCCTACTCTCCCAGCAGACTGGGACGAAAAGGAAGGCGTTCTCATAGGCGTCCTTGAAGTTTACACTCAGAAGGATGTCTGGACGGCTGTAGCAGACGACACTAAATTTGCTACTTGTAAGGCTAAGTGGGACGAGCTGCATTGTGTCTACGGAGGAGTTGGATCTATGTCAACGTTCAACACTTGGGCTTCCCTCACAGGCACTGCCCTTGACGACTCCTCGCCAATGCTCCCGCAATTACAAAAGCTGAATGAAGCTCGCATCAGTCTCAAGAACAACGAGATGGAGATCTCCGATCTCCAATTTTCATTTATCCTCATCAAGGCTCTACCCGAGTCTTACTCAGCCATTGCGTCAACGATACTCGCTTCCAGTGCACTGTCGGGCCTTCTACCTCAGGTCATACAAGATCGCATTCTCAATGAGGAAGGTCGGCGATCCGGAGCTTCCACGTCACTCAACAAAGCCGCGCCCATCAAAAACAAATCAAATAAACCAAATATTAAATGCTTTTATTGTCAGAAAAGCGGGCACAAGGCTACGGAGTGTCGGAAGAAGAAGAAAGATGCAGAGGACAAGAAGGCAACGGAGGCAGCGTCAGCCAATAAGGCAGTGAACGCTCACTTAGCTACCACTTCGGCATTGATTGTAGAGGTAGCCGACGACAATGACAAGCTCCGTGTTGCCCTGTACTCGGCTGAGAGATCCAGATGGATGATGGATTCTGGTGCGACTCATCACATTACCCCGCATCGATCAGACTTCATGACATACAAGCTCGCACATGGAATAGTGCGCTTAGGTGACAACTCTAATGTGAAGCAGATCGGGGTTGGGACTGTGGTATTCACTACCACTGTAGGGAACAAAGAGTCCGAAATCACGCTGAACAACGTTCTACACATTCCAGACGTGAAGACGTGCTTCATCTCAACGCGCGCTCTTGCCCAAAAGGGGGCTCGGATCTCGTTCCAAGATAATCATTTTCAGATCTCAGTCCAAGACCGGACAGTAGCAAGAGGCTACTTGGAGGCGAACCTTTACTGGTTGGACACCTCCATGGCAGGCCTCAATGCGCACGCGCGCACTTCACTTCCTATCGACATCTGGCATCATCGCATGGGGCACATGTCATACGATGCCCTGAAGCGATACCATGAATCTGTAAAAGGTATAACTCTCGATGCTCCGATCAATCACGATCAGTCGCCGTGTTCCGGGTGCGAACTCGGGAAACAGTCGCGACTTCCCTTCAAGTCTTCTCACAAGCGATCGGACCGGCTACTTCAAATCGTACACAGCGATCTGGCCGGGCCGATGCAAGTCCAATCCATTCAAGGCGCACTTTACATCGCAACGTTTATCGATGACTACTCCAGGCATGGAGTGGTGTACTTCCTAAAGAGTAAGGATCAGTGTGCAGCCGCTTTCAAGAAGTTCCTGGCCTGGGCAGAGACCCAGACTTTGGAAAAACTGTGCGCGCTACACTCTGACCGGGGAGGGGAGTATTTGTCAGGCGCTCTTCGATCAGTATTGGACGAGAAGGGAATCGAGCACAAGTTAACGATGCCGGGTTCACCACAACAAAACGGGATAGCCGAGCGATGGAACAGGACGATCCTTGACAAGGCGCGCTCGATGTTACATGGCGCCGGATTGTCCCTCAGCTTCTGGGAGTTGGCAGTGGATACTGCCGTGCATACTTACAACAGGACTCCCACCCGCACGATAGGTTGGCGCACACCGCATGAGCTCTGGAGTGCTGGTCACACTCCAGACGTTTCGTACTTCCGGGTCTTCGGATGCAAGGCATATGTACACGTGCCTGAGGACAAACGCAGGAAGCTCGATCCGAGATCGATCGAGGCTACGTTTGTCGGGTATGAACCGGGTTCAAAGGGTTACCGGTTATGGAATAAGAGTACCCGAGCGGTCATCATGTCTCGCGACGTGATCTTTGATGAGCATTCCTTTCCATTTCAGGATAGTGGTGAGCCGTCCACTAGTTCTGAGAACCCCACGGCCCTTGAGGGGCCCCTGGCAGTTTCATTTCCTATGACAGTCTCTACACAGGGACTAGGGGAGGTCCGTCCGCCAAGGACACCTTCCCCTGATGCTACACAACGCGCACAAGTTTCCATTCCTGTCACTCCGCCTTCTCGCGCCGCACTGCAAGAACCTCCACCCCGCGCACCACGAAACCGGACTTTCCGGGTTCAGCGGACTGGTGACCCTGCTTCACAGGTCGTGCCCCCTCGGAGACTGCGAGAGAACCCTCGCAGAAATCCACAGTACTTCGGCGAAGACAATGCCGAGTTGGATGATCAAGGGCGCCTGGGTGAACAGGCTTTGCTAGCAGCAGCCACTTATCGCGACCCACTAACATATCGGGAAGCGATGAAATCGGAGTTTGCAGGTGACTGGCAAGAAGCGTGCCAATATGAGATGGACGCACTAGCCAAGAATGGGACGTGGACCCTAGTGGACTTACCGGCGGACCGTAAGGCCATCAAGTCAAAGTGGGTATTCAAGCGCAAAGCCGATGGTCGCTTTCGCGTGCGCTTGGTAGTGAAGGGTTTCACTCAGATTCAGGGAATTGATTACGATGAAACATTCTCTCCAGTAGCTCGGTTCGAGTCCTTGCGACTCTTGCTAGCGTTGGCCACGCTAGAGAATTGGGAGATCCATCAGATGGATGTCAAGTCGGCATTCCTCAATGGGCTATTGGATGAGGTAATTTACATGGAGCAACCACTGGGTTTCGTCGAATCAGGTCAGGAGAACAAGGTATGCCTGCTCAAAAAGGCAATTTACGGTCTCAAACAAGCCTCGCGCGCATGGAACTTGCAATTCCATGGAGTCCTTTTGGAGCTCGGCTTCACGCGCACGCATTCCGATGCAGGAGTTTACGTGTCTCGTCGCCAAGAAGGGGAGGGACTAGTCATTATTATCCTCTATGTCGACGACATCACCATCTTAGGCGACTCTCTCGATGAAGTCAACCGGATCAAAGGTATCTTATCTCGGCGCTATGAAATGACTGATCTAGGCGAGATCGACTCTTATCTCGGAGTTCGGATCACCCGTGACAGATCGGCCAGGCGTTTGGAGATCGACCAATCCTGGTACATCTCAGAGATTGTAGGACGCTTTGGCATGGCGGACGCTAACCCCACCTGCACGCCTCTTCCTGCTGGGGCTGAGGTCCATTTGGTAAAGTACACCAGTCAGGCTACTCAAGCAGAAATAACACATTTTCAACAAATTATTGGGAGCTTACTGTATGTGCAAATTGGGACCCGCCTAGACATCTCTTTCACTGTAGCGCGCCTTGCGCAGTACGCAGCAAACCCTTCCCCACAACATCTACGACTTGCCAAGTATGTACTGGCTTATCTAAACAGTACAGCTGACCTACGGCTATGCTACAATGGAGCGCGCGGGACCGGTCTCGTCGGTTATTCGGACTCCAGCCTTGGAGACGATGCCAATGACTTTCATTCAACCTCGGGCTATGTTTTTCTCCTTGCTGACTCAGCGATCTCATGGACTTCGCGTAAGCAAAAGACCGTGGCCCAAAGTACCACTCATGCCGAGTACATGGCACTCGCCGAGGCGGCAAATCAAGCCGCGTGGTACCGGAGCATCTTTTCTGAACTAGGCTATGAAGTCTCCGACCCGATTCCCCTACACGGCGATAACAAGGGCGCGGTGGACTTAGCACTCAATCCTGTGACTGGCAGACACTCAAAACACATCCCGATCAAATTTCACGCTATCCGCGAATATGTCGAGCAAGGCTTCATTGAACTCATCAGAACACCCACTGCAGACATGCTCGCTGACGGATTTACGAAGCCACACGCGCAAGCGAAACTTGTGGACTTCGTCTCTGGATTAGGACTAATAGGATTGTCTTAATCACGGGGGGATGTTGAGCCGGTAATGGATCAGAGTTGGCTGGACCGGATCAGAGGTGACCGGAGTTGCCGGTGCAAGACGGAGTTAAGTGGACATTGTAATATACCTACTGACATTCCACTCATTTACTATGATTACTTATGATTAAAGATACAATCCTTTATGACCATAGCACAGCACACTCTTTTCAGTATTTAAGGACATTATTTCTGTAGTGTACACTTCAGTTTTGACCATTCACAACTGAAGTGAGTATTTACTTAGATTATCTTTACCACGCGTATAGCTAACATTACTCGCGTAGTTATCTTGCTACCCGTTTAGGTAAAGACTAATTAATGTATAGTTTTGACCATTCACAACTGAATTATCTTGCTACCCATTTAGGTAGCGCTTATCTAACCTCAGCTGCGTTTCCACAACAAGAACCATTTTTTGTTACAACTGATGCCTCTGGCTATGCAATCGGCGCAGAGTTGGCACAGCAAGACGCTTCAGGACGACTTCATCCGGTAGCGTTCCTCTCAAAATCACTAGACCAAATGCAACGCAACTGGGATATATACGACTGAGAGCTCTATGCTATCTGGTTCCCCCTTCAAGAGTGGAGACAATACCTCATGGGATCACCTCATCCTGTTACAGTCTTTTCAGATCATCATAATCTACAGTATTTCGCAAACCCCAAAAACTCAACAGGCGACAAGCACGTTGGCATTTAGACCTAATGGAGTATGACTTTGTCATTAAACCTATACAGGGAAAACATAATATTATCGCTGATCTCCTCTCTCGACGACCTGATTATGACAATGGCCTCACAGATAATGAACACACAGTACTCCTCCCAAACGAAAATTGGTCTCTCAAAGTCATTCAACTCGCCGAAGATCATGATACTTATCAAGAAATTGCCAAACAGTTCCATGACCACCCACTGGCTGGACACCCTGGTCGCCGCAATACCTGGGACCTCGTCTCCGAGATTTATAACGGTCCAAATTTACATGAGTTCATCACTAACTATGTCAAAGGATGCCATGCGTGCCAAGCAACCAAACCACGCATGAAAACACCGGTTCCACTCTCCCCTTTCGATACCCCCACAACCGAAGGCCCTTTTCAATTTATCTCCCTCGATCTCATCACGGACCTCCCTTTGTCACAAGGTTACAACGCTATTCTCACTATTGTTGACCAGGGATGCTCAAAAATGGCCAAGTTTATTCCCTGTTCTACTTCTATTACTGGTATTGATGTTGCATCTCTCTATTTCACGCACCTCTTTCCCCTATTTGGTGTTCCAAAACGTGTGATTTCTGATCGTGACCCCCGCTTCACATCAAGTTTCGTCAGAAAATTGTGCAAGACTCTCTCCATCTCTCAAAACATTAGTACCGCATTCCACCCCCAAACGGATGGCCAAACAGAACGCATGAACCGGTGGGTTGAACAATACCTTCGTCACTGGACCTTTGGAAACCCCCACACTTGGGCTCCTCTCCTCCCTATGGCTGAATTTGTCCATAACCGATGGCATCATGATAAAACTAAGCTTAGCCCCCATGAATTACTCCTTGGCTTCCGTCCTAGTCCCCCAAACTCCAAAATTACCACCCCAATCCCCACCTTATCAGATTGCCTCGCTTCTATTCTCTCTGCCCGTCGTCTCGCATCCAAAGTTCTGGAACAACTGACACCTCTAACACCATCTTTCTCCCTCCATGATCAGGTCTGGCTTGAAGGTAAGCATATCTCCTCCCTCTTCCCATCCCAAAAGCTCGCCCCCCGCCGCCATGGACCCTTCACGATCACCCGCGTTATCTCTCCCGTTGCCTTCGAACTTGCCCTCCCTCCTTCCCTAAAGATTCACAATGTTTTCCATGCCTCCCTTCTCTCCCCATACATCACCACCTCTGCATATGGCCCATCCCCGCCTCGACCCCCTCCTGTCCTGGTTCATGGCACCGAGGAAGTTGAAATCGACCATGTCATTGGCCACCACCGCTCAGGCCGCCTAGGCCGCCTCCAGTTTCTCCTTTGCTGGAAGGGGTTCCCATCCTCTGACAATGAATGGGTCAATTATCGTCATATTCATGCCGATAGTGTTTGCCACGGGTAACCCGCGGGTAAAAACACATGGACCCGTTATAGAACAGGTATGGCGCAGCCTACACTAGATACTACATTACTGCTAGCTATCTCACCTTTGTTTTACTTTGAGACTTAGATGCAGTCGTTAATGCGATAGCAACTGCTTAATCTATAGCAGTTATACAGTAGTTTATATACAATTTAATGTACTATATCGGCTACTTAATTATACGAGTGCGTTATCTCGTTATTGATGTGATTTGATCACATGCCCGATCTTAGATGTATATTCTAAGTAATCTAGCTAATTATGAACGCGTTCTTACTTGCGTTATCTACGCGTGATCACAATCATGTCGTACCGCTATCCCGGAGCCTCTGTACCGGTATCTTGGTTCAACACTCCCCCTTGCTAAGTGCCGCTGCTAAGCGTGCTAAGCAATTATCCCTACTTAGGCGAGTTAATCTCTAGCCCAAGTTGACTCCTGAATTTCAGGAATTTGACGCGTCCCAAATTCTTGGTGAACATGTCTGCGGGATTTTCAGAGCCTTCTATAAAGAATAGCTCGATTTTCTTCTCCTGTACAATTTGTCTAATGTAGTGGAAGCGGATATCAATATGTTTTATCCGTCGCTCTTGTACAGGATTAGAGGCCATAAAGATGGAGCCTTGGTTATCACCGCAGAGGGGAATGGGTCCTAGATCAATGCCAATTTCGCTTAGAAGCGATTTGATCCATACAATCTGTCGCGTTGTGTCAGAAAGCGACATGTATTCTGCTTCAGTGGATGAGAGCGCTGTGGTCTTTTGCGCTCTAGAATTCCAGCTGAATATCCCATTCGCTATTTTCACCATATATCCAGTAGTAGATCGGCGATCTATTGGGTTTGACGCCCAATCAGAATCAGCGCACGCGATCAATCCGCCATTTGATCTGCCATCGTAGATAAGCGTGTAATCGGATGTGCCGGCTAAATATCGGCAGATATACAGCGCTCGATCAAGATGATCTTGAGATGGATTAGCGGCAAATTGAGATAGCCTTGTCACTGCAAAGGCAATATCTGGTCGCGTGCCCAACATAATGTAGAGTAATGAGCCGATTACTTGTTGGAACTTTGAACGAATGGAAGGATCGGCAGGTTCAGTGTTAGGCTCTGGATGATAGCCTTCTGGGAGAGGAGTGGGCGCAAATTTCGCGTTGAGCATCCCAAAGCGTTGCAGCACTTTAGTTAGGTATGGCTGTTGATCAAGTAGAATTTTGCCATCCTTCCTAGTTATGCGCATTCGCAAGAACTCCTTTGTGTCTCCTAGATCCCTGCACTCCCATTTGTTCATAAAGTCAGTTTTTAATTTTCTGACTAGGACTTCGTCATTTCCCATAAATAACGCATCATCGACATATACAATGATGACGACGATTGACCCATTATTAGCCTTATATAGAAATAGGCCTGAGTCTGAGAGTAGGCGTTTACAGCCCATCGCTGCCATGGATTTATCCAGCGCCTTCCACCATGCTAAGGCAGCTTGTTTAAGACCATAAATGGCGCGTTGTAGTCGTAGCACTTTGGTTTCTTGTCCTTTAATTTTGAAACCTTCAGGTTGTTCCATGTATAGCTCTTCATCTAGTTCACCATACAGGAAAGCGCTTTTGACGTCTAATCCAGTGATGTGCCAATCCTCAAGCGCTGCAAGCGCGAGCATCAACCGGACAGTCTCAAACCTTACAACAGGCGAGAATATTTCATTAAAGTCAACGCCTTCAACCTGAGAAAAGCCTTTGGCAACAAGCCTGGCTTTCTTACGACCATCAGATTTTTGGTCAAAGACCCATCTGTTTTTTATTGTCTTCCTCCCTTTGGGAGGGTCCACAAGCGTAAAGACGTTCCGTCTGCGAAGTGCCTCAAGTTCTTCGCGACAGGCAGTCTTCCATTCCTTTTGTTGCGCGTCAGGCATGCGCAAAATATCTCTATATGTCCATTCTCGTATATTGGACATGTCTAGTGGCTGTGAATCATGTGGAACTGCTTTGGCGAGCAGATAATTCACAAATTCTCCTCCCCCTTCCTGGGCTAGTTGAGATACGAGATCTACTAGATCCTCAACTTCATCATCACTCCCCCTTATGGGTGTAAGCGGATCGTCGCTAGTGCGGGCCGGAGTGTCGAGACTAGGACCAGGAACCTGTCTCAAACGCGCGGATGGAATCGGGGAGCTAACCCGAGGTTCCACTGCTCGTCTCCATTGCCGCATCCGCTGAATGTCTGTAATCTGATCGACGGGGTGCCTGTTATCCCCATAGACATTCCCAGGGCGAAGTGTAACTTTCCTTTCCCGTGTAGAGCGCCGCAAAGGCACTGGTTGTTGTTCTGGCACAGGAGAAGGCAAGGGTACCTCTGGCTGTGAAGCGCTAGGTTCTTCGTCAAGAACCTGAGGTCCTTCTATTTGTTTGGAAGGTGGAAGGCGAGATGGTAGGAATCATCATCGTCCACTAAAGGAATGGGCTGTGTATCCGGCCCTTCAGTATGTAGAGGCTCATTCAATTTTGTAACTCCACGCCGTCTGGTGGAATCACACTTAGGGAAGAGATTCTCATCAAAAGGGCTGTAGCTTGCGTGTATAATTGATTATTGCTAAGCCTCATGAACAGATGGCCTTTAATGCCATCTGCCTGCCCAATGTACACCATAAGTTCTGACTTAGGTGCTAGTTTATTGCTGCGACGTTCTTCAGGAATGTAGACATACGCACCACATCCAAAGACGCGCAAATGAGATATCTCTGGTGCCTCTCCATGTATTTTTTCATAAGGTGTCTGCCATTTCAGGCGACGTACAGGAGTCCTATTGTAGAGATGCACCGCATGCAATACAGCAAATTCCCACCAAGAGTCTGGAAGACATGACTCAATGCGCATCGATTGCGCTTTATCCATACAAGTGCGCATGAAGCGCTCCGCGCGGCCGTTTTGTTGGGGAGTATAAGGCACGCTCTGTAGGATTTTTATCCCTTCATCTTTTAGTACATTCATAAATACATCAGACTTGTATTCGCCACCAGCATCAGACATCCATTCTTTAATGGTGGTGTTATGTTGATTTTTAATCATGGCAAGGAATTGTCGCAAAGCGTTTATTGCAGCAGACTTAGTGCGCAAACAGACAATCCACGCGAATGACGTATAATCATCAATAAAGCTGATAAAATATTTGTATTTATGATAAGATTCTACCGGGAAGATCTTCAGATCTGAATGAATGCGCTCAAATGGCTTTGAGGCACGTGTTTCAGACGGGAGATAGATTGCGAAGGCATCTTGCCTTGTGCGCATCCCGGGCATAAGGGAGCTGTCTTCGGATAAGATAGATCTCGGGGGAATCCCTTAGTGTGATCTTTGGCATGACGTAAGACTTCCTTTGAAGGATGTCCTAGGCGCTTATGCATTCGATCGTAATCTACAGTGTAGATTGTGGAGTAAGATCGTAAATTTGCGATCTTAGAATGAAGCCAATAGATAGTTTGGCCAGGAATCGCCGGATGGCATTGAATAACAGGGACTTTGGATCCCTTATTGCGCAAGGTTAATTGGTGTTCGTCCCCATAGACGTTCAGCCCTTGCTTAAGAAATTCTCCGACACTCAGGAGTCTCCCAGTAATATCAGGAATGTAATATACTGGATATAAGCGCGTAGTGCGCGTTTTAGTGACTCCATTGTATGTGACATCGTGTTCTAGTAGAACTGTACCCTTCCCTTTGATATAGATTGGCTTAGAAGCCGTTTTAACGGGCTCAGGGTTCGCCATGTCCTCATACTCAATGAAATCGTCGAGAGAAAAGGTAAAGTGCGATGAAGCACCTGAATCTAAGAGCCATGTTATATGGCTATCGTCCGTAGTCTTTCCTTTACATTTAGCACACAGGCAATTATGCCGCAACTCAAATATATTGGTACATGACCTAAAGTCATGTACTGTGCTGTTTACTCCTGCATAACAACGGCTCTCAATGGGGGGTTCCCTAGAAGCGCGAACTAAAGAAGCGTAAATGCGTCTATAAGCTTTGCAGGGTAGAAGGAAAGGAGGGACGTACACATCTTGATCGTCGTCCTCGTCTAGACCAGCCAGATCAGCCAACTGATCATCAAGATGATCAGAACCCCATCCAGAGGATTATTGGGGTCCTCCTCCTCGTCTTCTGAATCGACGTCGATAGGCGAGGGGGATCTGGTTTTCTTGCGGGGCGGCTCATCTCCATCCTCTTCAAGGTCCTCCAGTTTGGTCTTACTGGACGACGCTCTTGAGAATTGGTCAGTGATGCGGGCCTCAAGCGGTTTAATGTTACGAGAGGTCCCTGGCACACCTATATCGTCGCACAGATCCAAGGCTTGGTTAAACGCTTGATAGCGGCCAGGGATCGCTCCTTAGGTGTGGTACGCATCACGATGCGAGGCCTTCCGTTCCTGTAATGAGATTTAAATGCAGGAGGTGAGGGAATGGATGGCGTGGTCATGAGATGAGGAGGAGGGAAGAACGCCTGATTGGCGATGTGAGAATGCTGCTGTCCCTTGGACTGCTGATTATCTCTGTACTTCTTCCCGGCACGGCGCCCGCGCTGGAATTTCTGATCCGACTGTTTCTCCGCTTGCTCCGGCTGCTTGCCACCGAAGTGTTTCTGCTGATTAAAGCGAGGGTCACCCCGCTTCCGTTTGATTGCCGAGAGCTTATTAGCTGCATGAGGGTTCTTACCCCTGGATCGATCTTGCTCCCACTGAGCAAGCACGGCATCGCGGATTACGGCTAGATTAATGTTGGAAGGAGATCTTCCGACAAGGATGGTGGGGATAAGGGCCTCCCATTTGGGAGGGAGCGTATGGAGCAGGAGCATGCCCTGCAAGACATCAGGGATGGTGACACTATTGGTCTCAAGGCGCTCAAAGGCGACCTCAAGGTGGTTAATCTGAGGCAAGGGGTGCTTGGCAGAGTCCAGGCGAAAGTTTAGGGCTTCTTTGAAGTCCCTAAAGATCGCAGCGGGCCCCACTGAGCCATACTTGCTCTTTAGACCGATCCATATAAGAAAGGAAGAGCCAGTTGAGGTATGTTCGTGCTGGATCGCAGTGGACAGCCTCAAGATTATAGTGCCGATCGCCTTGTTATCAGCGCGGTCCCATTCCTTCTGAAGTAATTTTTCATCTTCAGTAGGGTTCTGTTCATCCTTGGCATTAGGACGAGGGTCGGAGCCATTCGTGACCTCCCAAAGCCCACTAGACATAAGGAAAGCCCTCATCACATTGGCCCAAGCGGAATAGTTAGATCCGTCAAAGACGGGAACGGCAATTGTCAGTTGAGACGACATTGTTAAGATTTGAGTAAGTGTTTTTGGAAGCGTGAGTAAATGGTTTTGTAAAAGAAGCCTATAGTCAGCATTGAATGCGACAAAAGATACTCAGAGCACAAAACAGAACTCAGGCTCTTAGAAACCATAGATGCGGCCATAAAGGCGCAATGGTGAGCTTAGTAGTTTTTATGCAGCCTTAAAGGCGCATTAGCAGTGCAGCCATAAAGGCGCATGAACGTTGCGTTCACTGGTAGCATCTACTTTTGCAGCCGTATAGGCGCAGACACTTATCGCAGCCATTGAAGGCGCAGAAAATGTTTATTGCGGCCATTAAAGGCGCAGAGTGTGTATTGCAGCCATAAAGGCGCAAGATGCCCACCAGGGCCCATAACCTATAGAACAGGTATGGCGCAGCCTACACTAGATACTACATTACTGCTAGCTATCTCACCTTTGTTTTACTTTGAGACTTAGATGCAGTCGTTAATGCGATAGCAACTGCTTAATCTATAGCAGTTATACAGTAGTTTATATACAATTTAATGTACTATATCGGCTACTTAATTATACGAGTGCGTTATCTCGTTATTGATGTGATTTGATCACATGCCCGATCTTAGATGTATATTCTAAGTAATCTAGCTAATTATGAACGCGTTCTTACTTGCGTTATCTACGCGTGATCACAATCATGTCGTACCGCTATCCCGGAGCCTCTGTACCGGTATCTTGGTTCAACACCCGTACCCGTACCCGTATGTACCCGGACCCTTACACCAAGGGTACGGGTTTGCCATACTACGGGTACGGGTACACCACAGGTCGTATACCTGCGGGTAAGGGTAGATATTTATGTTTCAAGTCTGATAGCCTAGAATAACACTGTACTACTTAAGCTATAATCCATTCGTCATCTGGCCATTCTTCATTGTTTTTGGTATCAGGTTGAGATGCTGCATACTTTAAATCAGCAGTCTCTACATAACCTGCCTTCATCCAAGCTCCCAAACATAGAAGAGCCTAAGTTGTATGCAATGGGACCACCAGGTCTGTATACAGTATCTACAATACATGTACTGTATAGTTTTTCTGTGGCTGGTGCAATGCCACATGCGTTGCCGCCCTCATTGCCACCCTTCCAATTTCAGCTTACCCGCTCTGGCGGGTAAGGGTTGGGTGTCTGCGGGTAGGGGTCACATGAGGGGTATGAAGATGTGACCCTGACCCGTACCCGCATGTACCCTGACCACATACCCGGCGGGTTGCGCCTACCCGTAGCGAACACTACATGCCGATGACCTCATTCATGACTACCTTTCCACCCTTCCCCCTTCCCTTGCTGCTGCCCTTCCTGTTTGTAGTCTCACAAACCTTACAATGGGAGGTAATTCACCTTCAAAACCCTCACCCCGCCTTTTTATTCGCATACCCCCGAGAAAGCCTATAAAGTCCACACCCCCACCAATATCCGCATCCGATGAAAAATGCATTCGCCATATCGCCCCACTCCCAACCCAGACCTTTGCCACATACAACTTCATTGAAATGGCTCAAAAAACCCTCCTTACACAATGCTGCCTAAACAAAGCAGCCGCTGCCTATCATCTCACCCCTGTTTTAATTGCACAGTAACTAAGAACACCTAGAGTTCGTCAAGGGACTTCGAACCTTAGCGAGAGGTAATGTTACAATACCTAATACGATACCTTTCCCCGTGCTATACAGACAGAAACGTACTGTGACAGAATTCACCCTGCGACGTTACTAATGACTCAACATTGTGTTTCACTGGTGTTTTACTCACTGAGGGCCCAACCCCTCCTCATTCTCCTTAGTTCTAGCTCGTTCTACTGCACAACCATTTAGATATTATATCATAGAACTAGAACCTTCTATTTACTATGACATAGCTAGAACTACATGTATTTAAAGACCAACTAGAGTAGAGAGACAGACTAAGTCTGTTCTCTTGTGTTCAATCAAAGGTGCTTCGGAATCCTTGAGTCCTCCCAGTTAGAACCCACTTGAACTCTCCAAGATGTGACTTGGAGAGCCTTCATCATCTTGAACTTGCTGCAGGACCGAGCGTCTCTGCCGTCGACTTCGAATCTCACGCGCGTGCCCTATCGACTTTGAACTAGGCTTGATCCACTGTGACCTTTGAACCTTGACTGAACTTGTTTCCTCTTGTTCGACGACGACACAGTTCCACACCTAACTGTGACATTAGAACAGACTTACTCAAACAGAAAGACACTAGAACAGACTTAACCGAAACCAACGAAGAACTTACCGAACGCGTGAGGCGACGACGACGCGTCCCTCACCCCGACACCGGAACTCGATCCATCTTGATCCTGGTGACCTGACTTATCCTGGTCATCGTCTTGACCTTGATAACTTGACTCCGATCCGTATTGATCCCATTGATTCGTCGCGGTCGACGTACTGACCGCGGCTTCGATTCCTTGCTTTGTCGTGGTCGACGTACTGACCGCGGCTTCGATTCCTTGCTTTGTCGTGGTCGACGTACTGACCGCGGCTTGACTCCTTGATCCGTCGTGGTCGACGTAGTGACCGCGGCTTGACTCCTTCGATCTGTCTTGATCATCGTCTTGATCTTGACTGCCAGATTCTGTCTTGGTTGCGACCTTGATAGTTTGACTCGATCACGTTTGATCGTTTATTGATTCGTCACGGTCGAGGTACTGACCGCGGCTTGATTGTGGTCGAGGTAGACCACCGAATGGACCCCGGATGCCAGTGATCCTGATTACCGGACCAGAACTGCAAAGGTGACAAGTTGTCCCTTGCACGAAACCCAGAAAGTCGCGACGACCGCGCAAGAACCCCGAACCCCGACCTTGAAGGGATACGTCTCTTGAAGACCGACCTCGACATCGAAACCCGAACCACGACCTTGGAGCCGACGATGTTCCAAATCGATTCCCATAATCGACCTGCCGTTCTTGTGATAGAGGACGCCCTGACATCAGACACCATCGAACCCGAACACCAACTCCGGAACCTGAAAAGTGCCTTTAACGGACGACGCGTTCCTTGAATATCAATCACCGGATCAAAATCTAAAACAGAAACTGAAGACATACCACCTGAAAACCGAAACCGCCTTACATTGCTTGTCAGCAATCCCCGACCGACAGTGTCCAGAGTCACGGACCTGTGAACCCAGAATCCTTGAACCCCGACTTGAGGCAAGCTTGCTTCACGAATAGACCATCGAATCCATCGAAAAGAGACTTGACACCGCGACTCCGAAGTCCCGGTTTGACATCCCGAGCCTGCACCATCGATAACATCGCCATACATCTAAAGAAGAACACCAAGTGGTTAGAATCCACAAAAGAAGACGTACCATCCAAAGGATATTAGGTTCCCTATCGACAGCCTAAGAATTGCAGAGGACTGGTACAGAAACACTCGACACCAAGTACACCCGAAAACTAGAAGGCAACTCGAAGCAATTAGAATTGCCCCGGAAAGGAGCGGGATTAAACTCACCTATAGATCCGATTCCACGACCATCCAGAACAAACGGTCTCGAATTACCCACATCCTTGCTTTGAAGAGGGAAGGAAACATCGATGACCTAGCCACACAATAGAGAACGGAACAAGCACTTCCGCAGAGCGACCCACCGCCGAAACCGACCGGAGTTTGCCGTGGGAAGACAAGACTGGCTCAAAGGAAAACACTTCAAAATGCATTCTCCTTCTTCCAAGCTGGCACCACGCCGATTTGGACCGTTCACAATAAAAAAGATCAGATACCTTCAACTGCCTGCCGATTAAACTTGCAAGCCCACTGAGTGAACTACACACACCCGCCATCTAGTCTTGTCAACAACGAAGAAAAAAAATATGAAGTAGGACGCCTTATCAGGCATTGATATCATGGCCGTACGAAGACAGTGCATTCTTAGTCGACTGGAAAGGTTACCCTTCAAGCGATGACTTTTGGACGCCTGCCGCTCCGACATCTATGCGTCGAGGACGCCGCAAGCCTTAGGAGGGGGGTAATTATTCCATCTGTGACTCAGTGTTTCCCCAGAAATTCGCTCTACCCTGGCACACATCAAGAACTTCGCTCGCCCTTTCACTCAAATTGTTCATCAAACCCAACGCACGCCCAGAACATCCACCTCAACATCTCGACCGACAACGAAACCCGAATCCGGCGCATCTCAGCAGCACCGACGCCGCCTCCCACACCAGCACCACCGAATGAAGACCCGATCGTTACAAGAAGTCGGAACGCGCTTGACAGAAGAACAAGCCTGACGCATACACGCTACACAGTCCAATGACGATCCAAGAAGTCGGATACCAACCCGAATTCCCACCTTGCCGTCCCTCGCAGCTGTCAGTCGACGACATAGGTCTTCATAAGTACATCCACCCTGGGCCGCCGTCCGTACGAAACCACGTCCATTCCACGCATTGCCAACACCGATACATCAGGAGTAATGAAGGTTGCACCTTGCATGCCAGGTTCGTAAGCTTTAACTACCGACAACGTAACCCCCAGGTTCTCGCCACGATGAGCGAGAACCAGCCACTCTTCGCCATTGCGCTCCACGCTAGAAACCACTCTCGAACCCCGCGACGCCCCAATCCTCCAATTTCGCGCTTCCAACAGCGACTCTTCAACACGGAGATGCTTTACACCGAACTGGATCAACACCGCGCTCGACGACTTGCGCGATCCCGGAGTTTGGGCCGAAGCGACAAGATTCCGCGCAATGACGAACGATTTGGACGTAGCCCAGCAGGCCGTGGCCGCCGCACGAAAGCAAATAGAATAGCAGTCCAGAAGGTACGAACATCGACGCAAGAGCTGACACGACGCAACGCGTACCACCAAATTTATCCGCACCTCACCTACCTATATGCCTGGCAAGATCGCATCCGACCGAACAAACTCACAAGATTCACGCCGCACCCGGAACCGCGCGCCGTCTTGTAAGAAGACTTGACAACACACGACGTCCCTCAAGCTGCACGACGACTGGACGATACTCGACAACCACTCGACGACCGCGCGCGCCGCGACCACGAACCCTGCCGCCACCGACATTCAACGACGTTTGGGGGCAAACGTCAGCCTACAGAAGGGGTAATGTGACAGAATTCACCCTGCGACGTTACTAATGACTCAACATTGTGTTTCACTGGTGTTTTACTCACTGAGGGCCCAACCCCTCCTCATTCTCCTTAGTTCTAGCTCGTTCTACTGCACAACCATTTAGATATTATATCATAGAACTAGAACCTTCTATTTACTATGACATAGCTAGAACTACATGTATTTAAAGACCAACTAGAGTAGAGAGACAGACTAAGTCTGTTCTCTTGTGTTCAATCAAAGGTGCTTCGGAATCCTTGAGTCCTCCCAGTTAGAACCCCACTTGAACTCTCCAAGATGTGACTTGGAGAGCCTTCATCATCTTGAACTTGCTGCAGGACCGAGCGTCTCTGCCGTCGACTTCGAATCTCACGCGCGTGCCCTATCGACTTTGAACTAGGCTTGATCCACTGTGACCTTTGAACCTTGACTGAACTTGTTTCCTCTTGTTCGACGACGACACAGTTCCACACCTAACTGTGACACGTACGATACTGCAACGTACGACTTTTTCTCCTCCTTTACTCTTACTAGCCTCAAACCTTAGCAGCACCCTTAACATAATAACGTCATCCTCTTCCACTCCTATTTAAGTTACCATACGCTCAAGCTATATTCCTTAGTCTTGAGCTTTTGTGATCTACGTAGCTCTGTGACCCGGAATATCACCCTCTCTCCTCTTTACTTGAGCTGCGCGCTGAGTAACTGCCTTGCCTCCCAAACTATTGGACTTTGGACCAGCGAACTGAGCTTCGAACGTAACAGTATCACTCATACGTGAGCAAAAGACAACGACATCTATAAGCACGCAGGGGGGTGAATACAATGTGAGCCCCGGAAAGAGTACTCCGAGTCGCGTGCGCTGCCCTCCCTCCCCCCCGCGTTCTGCGTTCTCCCGGACTTGTCAGCTCTTTTTTTAACCTCGTTGCGTGGTAGGGGAACCGCTCAGTGGACTGTATTTATGTTTGGGAGATGCAGAGATCGTTGGCAGATTAGTTTATTTCACAAATATACATGCATGGCGTAGTACAGGTAAGACTACCACAACAAGATTTTTGAAGCGTGACCTCGTCTGGAACGCTTTAATGGTAATTCTACAACTGGCCAGATAAAACGTTATACATGGCTCAAAGAAAGCTAACAACAAGCATAAGACCCTCTGTGATATTTTTAGTATTTGTCGAACCAAGCTCCTCTTGATCGTCCGGCATGAAGCCAAGAGTGCAACAGGCCCCTTTCCCTGTACAGGCATCTCCATACCTATAGCACACCCGTACACATTGGCATGTGAGACTGTCTCAGTCGGTTGTACTTCTCTGCCAACGGAACAAGTGCGTCACTCATGTTCAGGTTAGACCATTCTGACTTGTAGTCCTACGGCCGTTCTGCACGTTTACAAGACACGCCACTGGGTTCCTAGGGGAAACGAGTTCCATTCAACCTGAACAGTAAATCGGAACACCTTTTCACGAGGGTGAACAAATGAAATAAAAAAGATCCAACTTCCTCGGTGGATGGGAAAACGCGCATGCAAATTTTTTAAGTCGTGGAAAGCGGGCTCTGACTTTCGAGGGAAGAATTAGATTGTGGTATCTGGAAATAGGGCGACGCGAGAGGTACCCGTGCTATCCCGGCAGTCGCCAAAAAAATACCTCCTTCCCAATTCTAATACGTACCTCTCCTACGCCAAATATTCCAGGTTCCCCCCTTTAATTGTAGACCTAATTCGGAATTCAACGTTGGTATGACGGTGGTGCCCGGGAGATGGGGTATCGTGGGGAAAGATTTTGGGTTCTTCTCGCTTTCAGGGTCGCACAAGACCGAATCGGCGGAAAGAGGTGACAAAAGTCGGAAGTCCGAGATGGGTGGGGGGATCAAGGAGAACCCAAGAAAAAGAGGCGTGAAAACGTGGTCGATCATAATATTCTTTCTGACGGAAAGACTACAAGGTGATTGTTAAAGCCTCTGAAAGTGAACGCAACTAGATCGCGACAAGGGCTGCTGGAACCAATATCGTTAAAAAAAAAACAACGTTGAGAATACCTCTTGATGACCTGCGCCAACCTCCATGCAAAGAAAAGTTCGGGTGCGCTCATCATTCGTGAGGTTCAAAAATGCAGCAAACGATGCTGCGAATCTTGGGGCGAAAAAAAAAAGTAAATCAGCTCACCTTGCGCAGGAATCTCTAGAGGCGAAAAGAAAAGAAGGGGGGATATGGACCGATGATAGTGTGGAGAAAGTGAAAGTATAGAGAAACTCACGGAGCGTGAGCCTTGGCAGAGTCCCCCGCACAGCACGTTTCATCTCCTCCCTCTGATGACCACACAAGAAAAAAGGTCGTGTCAGCGACACATGCAACTCGCGCACGCCAGCTACAGAGCCCGAGTCTGGATCCAGACCACCAAGACCGCGCGTGCTTGGCACCTGTTCCCTCACAATGCCCATAGCGCGCTCAACGACACTTCTCAGCGCGCTCCGAAGCACGAGTGGAACGTACACGTATGTTGCCCATTGACTATCTACGTGCGGGGTCGCGCGCGTACGGCCTTGATATTTTGATGGATCATCGATGGGGACCGCGGGTGCGAGGTGCGCAGGAAGTGTTGGTGGCTTGCGCTTCTTGACAGGTGGGTGTGATGGCTGTTTTTTCCACCTTGGTGTTCTCGTCTTCGTTCTCGGAAGGGGAAGAATTTGCGTAGGACACGAGTGCAGCGGAATGGGTTCACTTCATCCACTGACCGGACCCCGACACAACGGAAGAAAGGGAAAACACAATGGGAATATTCGGCCCCGGTAGTTGATTCGACGCCCGCCCTCCTCTTCTCTCAATTCACGAACTATTCATCGCTCATCACTTATAAGCGAGTCGTTGATAACAATGCTCGCCATTTTACAGCGCCTTGTTCTCATTCTTTCCATGGCGACAGCTACTTAACACGGACCCATCAAGCTGAGGGACGCCGTACTGCCGCATGCAACTCAAATGAAATATGTGCTCGGTCATTTTTGTTCGCCAGCTGAGATATTCTCAACACCTCCTTCATTCACAATAGGGTACAAAGCTGTTCCTTCTGGATACACATCTCGCATATCTCTGTGCCAGGGTACGGCGTCTATTAGAAGACAAGTGCGCCGCATTCCGTTACTGTTGGTCAAGCTTTGAAGGACGCTGGGAATAGAACTTCGAGAACTGTCCAGCGCTGTGACCTTCACGCTCCAAATCATCAAGATCAAGCTGACTCGGAAAATTGGAAGAAAACAGTGGTGTCGCTTCCCCGTCCATACTCCATGGCCCGTTGCCCATGGAGTATCTACGTCCTGATTGAGCTCGATCTCCTGCTCCTCGCAGTCTAGAGGATCTTCAAAAAGCGCATCTTCATCTTCATCTTCATTAGGGGGAGTGTCCATTAATTGTCCCTTCTCCACATCGTAGTCCCATACAGTCTCCCAAGATCCCCTTAGAAAAGATGGGTTTCGATGTGGCTCTGGAGCTTGCGTAGATGACTGTCTGCGCATTGAGGGAAGGATCCGGAACTTGGCCGGTATTCCTAAAGCTTGATCAGACGCCAGGCAAGAAACAATGTGCTGGGTGCTATTCTCACCGATACGCGTGACAGTTTGAGGGGGTCCGTGAATACCGAATTCTTCTTCCATCATTAAGATAGTTGTCGAACGACGACGAGCAGGCATGGCGTCGACTCTTTGTGGTATCTGGGTGGCCATGGGAGAGAAGAACATTGAGATGGCGAATCCGGGTTCACGTCGATATGGAGTGAGGCCTTCTGCAATAAGTATATTTATATTTATGACTCGGACGGGCAGCTCCAAGAGCTCTGTTGCGGGGCGTTGACGAATGCAAGTCATCGCTTGTTTACAAGTGTGCAACTGAATACAATACTCTTAATCGCTATGGTGACTTTGAACAAGGGCCGATATTCAAATCGCTAGGAACACCACGGTATTTCTCGATCTCGAAGAGGCGTCAACACGGGAATGAATAATAACCCATCTCTCGGACTTCGGCTACTGAACAGCGGAAGTATAACATGCTGCTGCCTCTCTTTGAGTGCCCCAAATGTGTTTCCGCACACCCGCTATAGGGAGCCAACCGAGGCCCTCCCCCTATCAACGCTCCCGGGTAATAAATTCACATTTACGTTCTCTACGTATCGTATCAACGTATTTGTCAACTAAAGTGATGACTAGCAGAAATAAGACTGCCCTGAAATGCACACTCGGGCAATCAATTATCGACAAGCCCCCTTACATAGGCGAGACATCTCAACTTTCGCCTTCCTGGTTCTCTCTCTTCTATAGAGTCACAAAAGATGACAACACTACTACTACGTCAGAGGACAACTGCACATGAGGGTGGCGCTCTTCACCTCCGGCATCGTGGTGAAGCATGGACGTTCGACTCGTCGTTGGAGCTCTCGGGCTCACAAACCCTGTCCATCGGTTATGCCGCATTCTTCGGTGATACTGAATATGAGGTCACGCCAGTTATATCTGGTCACCGGGTAACGTTGACATAAAACCTCTATTTCGACGATTTCGGGACTGCGAAGGACCCGACCTCAGAAGGCAGCTCTTACCCACCACTTGCAGTGAATGACCGCACGCTCCGGATGATTCTCCGAAGGTCTTCTAGAGAATCCGGAATTCCTGGCAGAAAGCGGAACGCTCGGATTCGGTTTGCGACACATTTATCCAGTCGAAGATTTAAAGGATCTAAAATACATCTACGGCTTGTTGAAAGGAATCGACGCAACTGTATATCAGAGTTTGCGGGCCTTTGTATTTGAGCCTGTGTTGTGCCTGTTCTACGAGGTGGAGCGCGCCGATTCCGAAGCTGCGACCATTGACAAAGTGATCACATTACACGATGACGGTCAGGGCCCGGACCTCATTGAGCAACTCCTCAGCTGTGGTGGACTTGTCTTGTTACCCGAAGGCCACGAACCACGCAAAGTCAGGTAGGAGGGGATGAACCCGGCGGAGAAGGTGCATTGGGTTACGCCCCTGACGGAATTCAATCATCGGAAAAGTTTGTATGCAACGTGTGAGGACAAGCCATTTTCGAAGCATAACGACGGGGACTTGTGCCTTATCGCTAGAATCGGCAAGGCGGGCGAAAGGCTGGGTTATCCAACAGTTGCGCAGCTTCAGATAGAGCGACCGGGGAATCTGAGGAGATACTGGCCAAAGGACTATTAAAACTCCACCACGCATAAGGCATGAAGGAATAGCACAGGAGTTATTACAGAAGAATGTAGGGCTTGTTTATTGAAATTATTGATACACTTTCCCCTACATGTGGTATACAAAGTGGATAGACAATTCCACGCTACACGCACAACACTTTCCCTCATTTTTGTCGCGCACCTTAGATTGGTCAGTTATAGCTTATTACCTATGCGCTAGTAGTTAAATCGGCTCGACTCATACGACCTTGATGAGTGACGTTGGTTTAATTAGTTATTGCCTTGGGTTGCTAGTACATGCTTTATCTTGCCAAAGTGAAAAAAGCCAACCAGCACTATTTTTCTGCTATCCTCGATACACAGGATAAGACCAAACTTAACGTTTTTTCCAGAAATCCGACGTCTTCGGATCTCTCCACCGCTCTTTCTCTAGCTGCGCAACTGTCGGATACGACAGCCTTTCGCCCGCCTTGCCGATTCGAATGACAAGACACATGTACCCGTACACATAGTCCAACTCCGACCTATACCCATTCGACAATGGAAACGTACACTCTCGCTCGTTGAATCTCGTCACCGGGGAGACCCAGTGCACCTTCTCCGGATTCTTCCACTCGAGGTCGCTCGCGCCGTGTTCTTTATGCCACACGACTATTCCTCTCCTAGTACGGAGTATCTTTGTGATGTCCATTTTTTCATTGTACTCACCAGCGCAATCGAACACCCAGTCAATGATCGAAGCTTCGGTGGAGCCGCTCTGCGGCGAGAACCATTCATAATACAGGTACAACTTCGGCTCGAACCCAAGCGATTTGAAGGTCTCGTAGATGACTGCATCGCTCCCCTTCAGTAGGTCATAGACGTAATCGATGAAACGGTCATCCAGAACCGGATAAATGTGTCGTAAACCGAATCCGAGTGTTCCGCCGTCTGCCAAGAATTCAGGATTCTCTAGAAGACCCTCAAGAGTCGCCCGGAACGCGCGCGAATTTGTTGCAAGTGGCCGGTAAGGGCCTTGCCAGGTCGAGTCCGTAGCCTCGTCGTCATCATCATCGAAATAGAGGTTGTACGTCAAAGTTACTCGATGTCCAGATATGACCGGCGCCACCTCGTGTTCAATATCGCTGAAGAATGCGATGTAACCAATAGTTGGAGTGCGCAAATCGGCGAGTTCCAAACCAGAGTTGAATGTCCATTCTTGACCATCATCTCGGAGGTGAAGAGTACCACCTTCATGTGGGGTTGGGAAGAAGATGACGAGTGATCCAAACATATCTTCACTCCGATAATGAGGTTTGAAGAACGATCCCTTTCTGGATTAGTGGCTTGGCTCAGTGGTTTGCCACCCCGAATGAAGATCAGATAAAGTACCATAAACATCGAGCTTGAATAGCCCGACTTTGATATCAAGCTTTGAGTCTTCACCTTCGAGAAGGTAGTCGCGCACGATCTTGACTAGTTCAGTGCGTTCAGGCACTAGCGGAGTGGAGAAATATTTTGGGTCCATGGTGCGAGCCTTTCGGTAATTCTCATCCATGACCTCTTCCTTCTTCTTACGAAAAGTAGCTGGTTGCAAGCTTGTGAGAGTTGCTCTAACTCATCGAAAGTAGCATTTGCGAGATCAATATGACTAGGACAATTATGTTAGCCGAACTGCGGTTGAAGTCCAAATTGGCTTCTGACTTGGTAGCGTTGTGTGAGCATCATCATTTTTGGACTTGTAGAAGAGAGAGAACGAGGAAGGTGGAAGTTGAAATGTGCCGCTTATATATGGGGGCTTGTCGACGATTGATTTCCCGAGTGAGGCAAAGGGAGAGTTTGGAGAGTTTTCATCGCTTTAGTTGGTGTTGATACGCGCGGTAGTTGAATTTATAGCCCCAAGGGGAGGGAGGGCCTCGGTTCTCACTGGAGTCACTGGGGGAAACACAAATAAGGTAAAAATTCTAGACTCCCTTATGTGTCAAGGCCCACGGGACCGCATTAGAATTCACAATTATCGAGAACCTTTGTCTGTCTGTCATCTCCACTCTACCTCAATCGTGAAAGTGAAATCCCTGGTAGAGGTGGGGGGTGATGGTCTTAGACAGGGACCGCGGAGTGTCATGTCCTTCCTCTCCCCCACCGCTGACATCCCTAAAGTGGGAATCTTATCACACGGCTGTAATTTGTAATAATATTTATTTTAAACGGAAGTGATCATTGAATATTTATTCTAAAAAAGAAAGTTATCAACAAAATATCATTATAAATCAGTTGGAATAAGACCAGATAAGGATTAGATAAGAACTTTGGTGTTCTCGCGCTCCACTCTATGTCTAGTTATTAACTTTCCTTATCATGTGTTCTCATCAGAATGTGTGGGTCTGGAATGTTATTGTCCATTGCATGGACAGAAGGAGGGAAAATGTTAAGCATTTCCACTATTAAGTTTTTTTATTTTTGAAATCAATTTTATTTACACTTCAGGACCTTGCCCAAATCACACAGCTACTACCAGTACATAGTAACTACCATTGTGAACATGAGAGAAGGGTGGAAACCACCATGTGCAAAACCTCTTGGTAGATGGAAACAAGAGAGATGGTGTGTAATAGAGGAGTGGAGAGGGGAAGAGAGCCTGTGTGTTGGAGAAGAAAGATGAACTTACCCATACTACCCAATGTCACCAACTCAAACTTAATCCAGATCGCAAGGTCATCTCACCAAAGGAGGCCTTGTGAAAGCCCGCGTGTCCTGGATGAAGGTGAGGGGGGTGAGGTCGTCGCATGAGCAGAGCCGGTCTCTCACTATTAGGTTGAAAACGTTGCCTACATGTCACATGACTTTGATTTGTAATGATGTTTTGTTGATCAACAATAACTTTCCTTTTTAAATAAATATTTAACGATAACTTCCTTTTTAAAATAAATATTATTACAAATTACAATCCTGTGGCAGGATTACCACTTTAGAGGTGGGTGCGCTGGGACCGCGAGTCCGACGATGTGATACCGGAGGCAGCGGCCCGGATCGACTATCATAAGTGCATCGATGCATAGGAGACTGATAGTGCTAGTGTCATGCCCCTTGGAATATCTGGCCTGCTTTCTTTTCGGGTGTTAGATTCATCTTCACTCCCGGTAATAGATATACCGTCCCCCGTTTCCTACAGGTGTCCATCACTATCACTAGTGAAATCGGGACTTAAGCAAATGCTGAACATTGGGTGATGATCGGATCCGATCTCCACTATTTCTTGGCTGCGCTGCTGCACTTCCAATTCCAACAGTTATGCACACCATCGTTCCTCTTCATTGAGGGTTCATTGGTAAAAAAATTCCAAAACATTTTCAATGAGTGAAGTGGCATTTAAACCCCTTTAAACTCCTTTGGACAGATGTGTGGCATCGCCTCGGAATAAGTAGATAAAGATGAACATGCTTACACTCATCATGCGGGTTTAACTAACATCAGAATTCTCGTCTTCATCTTCGTCACCGTCTTCGTCACCATCACCGTCTTCGTCACCACCATCGTCATCGCATCGCCATCGCCATCGCCATCGCCATCGCCATCCATCGTCATCGTCATCGCCATCGTTCTTCAGCTGCGCAACGGTTGGATACGACAGCCTTTCTCCCGCCTTGCCAATGCGAACGACGAGACACAAGTCCCCGTACAACATTTCGACTGAGAGGTATTTCCTAAAACCCTTTGGATATGGGGTCTCCCGACGGTTAAATTTCGTCACCGGCGTGACCCAATGCACCCTCTCCGGATCGTCCCACCTGATCTCGCTGTGCGCCGAATCATTGATTCGTGCCACATGGGGATTCCACCCGCCTCTATAATCTGCGTGGTAACATCGATGTCGTCGTTGAGGTCGCCAAAGATATCGAACGCCTTGTCAATGATCGTAGCCTCGGTCGTGCCGCTATGGCCGAATACCATTCATAGTACAGGTACAACGTAGGCTCGAACCCAAGGGTCCGGAAACTCCGGTAAACAGCTGCGTCGCTTCCTTTCAGCAAGCCGTAGATGTGCCTGAGGTTTCTTCCCTCTGAAACTGGATAAATGTGTTGTAGCCCGAATCCGAGCGTTCCGCCGTCTGCCAGGAATTCCGGATTTTCCAAGAGACTCTCAAGAGTCATCAGGAACACGCGCTCATTCACTGCAACTGGTGGGTGAGGGCTGCCTTCCGAACTTGAATCCTTCTTAGAAGTAGGCCCTTTGTCATCGAAATAGAGGTTGTATGTCAAAGTGACCCGATGTCCAGATATGACCGGTGCGACCTCGTGCTCAATATCGCTGAAGAATGCGATGTAGCCAATAGTTGGGGTGCGCAACTTGGCGAGTTCCAACCCCGAATTGAATGTCCATTCTTGACCGTGATGCCGGAGGTGAAGAGTGCCACCTTCATGTGCAGTTGGGAAGACGATGACGAGTGACCCAAACATATTTTTTCCCCGTGGTGTATCGACATGGGGTTTGAAGAACGATCCCTTTCCTTGATATTACTTAGTGGTCTGGAATCGGGAATGAGGATCAGGTAAATTACCGTAAACGTTGAGCTTGTATAGTTCGAGATTGATATCACGCTTTGAGGATTCACCTTCGAGAAGATAATTACGCACGATCTTGACGAGTTCGGTGCGATCGGGCACTAGTGGGGTGGCGAAATAATCTGGGTCCATTTTGCGAGCCTTTCGGTAATTCTCATCCATGACCTCTTCCTTCTTCTTCCCAAAAGAGGCTGGCTCACAAGCTTTTTCTAGTTGCTCCAATTCATTGAAAGTGGGATTCGCGAGGTTGATGCGCCTGAGACGAGTATGTGAGCGAAACTGTAACACGAGTCCTAGTGTCTTACTTGGTAGCGTCACCATCTTTTGTGATGTTATAGAAGAGAGAGAACCAGGAAGTGGAAGTTGAAATGTGCCGCTTATATAGGGGGGCTTGTCGACGATTAATTTCCCTAGTGGTGCCAATGCTGTTCAAGAAGACTTGGTTTCTTAATATTCTTGTCTTTTTTACCCGTCGCTTTGACACCCGTCTTTTTTTACCCGCCGCTTTAGGTGACATGGCTTTAGGTGAAAATGTAATGGAAAAGAGAGGGCGAAGGCGACGGACTGTATGTTATTTATTTGAACTCTTGTTCATCATGTCATATCTACTGGCGTTGCGTCACTACGTTCTGCGTTCTCACTCTCACTGGAGTCACTGTGATTGGCCATTTAAGGTTTAAAATTAAACCAAACCCCTGAAAAGAAGCGCCACAACTAAAGTACTCAACAATAATGGCCCTCCCTTCCTTTATTCTCACGACTTGGCAACAGGTAGCTAATTCTAATTAAATCTAAAAATCTATCTGCTATTACTGATGCACCCGCCACACCCACAGGACGAAATTGTACGACTCCAGAAGTTCGACATCTTCGGATCTCTCTCCTGCTCTTTTGTTCGTTGCTCAACTGTCCGATACGGCCTGCCCCGCCGATACGAACGACAAGATACATACTCCAAATTCATCTCGTTCCCATATGTTGGATACACACTCTCCTTTCGGTTGAATTCCGTCACCGGCGAGACCCAGTGCACCTTCTCCGGATTCCTCCACTCGAATTTGTTCGCACCGTGACCTTTGTGCCACACGACGATTCCACCCATATTACAGATTTCCCTTGAACGTCCGTGTCTTCCTCACACTCATCGAACTCGACCACCCAGTCAACGATCGAAGCCTCGGTGGAGTCGCTCTGCAGCGAGAACCATTCATAATACATGTACAACTTCGGCTCGAACCCAAGGATTTGAAGGTCTCGTAGATGACTGCATCGCTCCCCTTCAGTAGGTCATAGACGTAATCGATGAGACGGTCATTCGAAACCGGGTAAACATGTCGTAACCCGAATCCGAGCGTTCCGCCATATTCCAGGAATTCCGGATCCTCTAGAAAACTTTCAAGAGTAGCCTGGAATACGTGCTTATTCACTGGAACTGGTAAGTAAGAGCTGCCATTCGAGCTCGAATCCTTTCAGAAGTAGGTTTGCCGTCATCGAAGAAGAGGTTGTACGTCAACGTCACTCGGTGGCCAGATATCACGGGCGCGACCTCATGTTCAACGTCACTGAAGAAAGCGATGTAACCGATAGACGGGGTGGGTAAGCCCGAAAGTTCCGAGGCCGAGTCGAATGTCCATTCTTGACCACGATGCCGGAGTTGAAGAGTGCCACCTTCATGTGCGGTTGGGAAGACGATGACGAGTGATCCAAACATATTTTTTCGCGTGGTGCATCGACATGGGGTTCAAAGAAGGAACCCTTGCCTGGTAATTACTTAGCGGTCTGGCATCCGGAATGAGGATCAGGTAAATTACCATAAACGTTGAGCTTATATAGTTCGAGTTGATATCACGCTTTGAGGACTCACCTTCGAGCCTTCGAGAAGATAGTTGCGCATGATCTTGACGAGTTCGGTGCGATCGGGCACATAGGTCAATTTTGCGAACCTTTCGATAATTCTCGTCCATGAACTCTTCCTTCTCCAAAAGGGCTGGTTTTCGCAGGCTTGTTCTAGTTGCTCCAACTCATTGAAAGTGGCATTCGCGAGATTAATACGCCTGAGACGAGTATATGAAAGAAACTGTAACTGAAGTCCTAGTGTCGTCTTGGTAATGTTGCCATCTTTTGTGACGTTATAGAAGTGAGATAACCAGGAATGTAACGGCTGTTACCTGCGTAGGTCAATGGATAGGGGATCGGGTGTTCCGATGAGTTCTGATGATGGAGACGACTGTCTTATATACAGAATAAGACAGTGAAAAAGCAGTGGATTTCCGGGAAACAAGCACTAGATACAACAGGAGCTCAAAGAACCTTCTTGAAGGGTCTTGATGGATACGTTGACTGGTTTGTTGAGGCATTTGAGGAGCGAGGGTTGTATAGATCACATGACCTCCGATCAAACTGAAGTTGAAATGTACCGCTTATATGGTGACAATTTATTTCCCTAGTGAAGCCACTTATTATTTTACCCATTGCTCTAAATGCAGTATAGCCCCTCCACTGGAGTGAGTCGTACTTGTCGGCCCCGTAAACATGGGGGAAGCACAGTGTCAAAAGCGGTGGCGGCGGTGGAGTGGCCCTTTTCGACGACAATAGCGACCGGATCACAACGGCCAGACTTACTGGCAAGCCGCGGAATGGATGCGATGAAAAGAAAGAAAACACATAATACTCACATATTCACTAAAGAAGAGATTTTTCGTGTCGTGTACTAACTTCACTTAACTGAAGTGAGTTGTTTCCTTTGCGCAGTTGACCGCGACCAGACCATCCTATCGCTACTCAAATAAAGTTACTCACTACTAATTAGGTAGCTCGCTTATATCATGACTCCAGCCTTCCTCAAGACCCCTGTCTAGGGCCACACAACCCATGTCGCTGTCGTCTTCATCTTTGCCTTGGCCTGGTAGATGTGTCCCCAAATTGACTGGCTCTGTAGTAGACCCTACCCTGGCCCCACTCCGACAATCAATCATCAACAAGCCCCCCTATATAAGCGGCACACGTCAACTTCCACCTTCCTGGTTCTCTCTCTTCTATAAAGTCACAAAAGATGATAACTCTACTACCAAGTCAGAGGACATTAGACTTCAAGGCATAGTTCCACTGATTTACTTGTCTTAGTCACATCGATCTCTCAACGCTACTTTTCACGAGTTGGAGCAACTCACCCAGGCCTGTGAACCAGCTAGCTTTGGTAAAAATAAGGAAGAAGTCACAGACGAAATTTACCGAAAGGCTCGCAAGATGGACTCCGAGTGTTTCGCTACTCCACTAGTGCCTGAACGCGCCGAGCTTGCCAAATCGTGCGCGATTACCTTCTCGAAGGTGAAGCCGCAAAACGCGAAATAAAACTCGAGCTATACAAGCTCAACGTTTATGGTAATTTACCTGATCCTCATTCCCGATGGCAGACCACTAAGTATTGGCAATATCCAGACAAGGAATCGTCTTTAAAACCTCATGTCGATACACAAAGAAGAGAAGATATGTTTGGATCACTAGTGATTGTCTTCCCAACTGCACATGAAGGTGGCACTCTTCACCTCCGACATGATGGTCAAGAATGGACATTCAACTCGGGTTTGGAACTCGCCGGATTGCGCACTCCAACTATTGGTTACATCGCATTCTTCAGCGATATTGAACACGAGGTCGCGCCGGTCATATCTGGACATCGGGTCACTTTGACATACAACCTCTATTTCTATGACAAAGGGCCTATTTCAAAGAAAGATTCAACCTCTGAAGGCAACTCTTACCCACCTGTTGCAGTGAATGAGCGTGCATTCCGAGAAACTCTTGAAGATTTTCTAGAGAACCCGGAATTCCTTGCGGTCGGCGGAACGCTCGGATTTGGGCTACGACACATTTATCCGGTCTCGAAGTCCAGAATGCTTCGGGACATCTACAACTTGCTAAAGGGGAGTGATGCGGCCGTATTCCGGAGCTTCAAGACTCTTGGGTTCGAACCTACGTTGTATATGTATTATGAGGGTTACTCTTGGCAGAGCGATTCGACCGAGGCCGCGATCATCAACAATGTGATGTTCTCTTTTAATGACACTGAGAACCCGGACATCATCCAGGAAATCGCATCCAGAGGCGGACTTGTCGTGTGGCACAAAGACCACGCGCAGATAGATTCCAAGGAGAAGTGGGCGAATCCGGAGAAGGTGCATTGGGTTACACCTGTGATGGAATTCAATCGTCAGGAGGGTTCGTATGCGACGTATGGGAACTCGCCAGAGTTAAAATTAGTCTACGGATACTTGTGCCTTGTCGTGCGAATCGGCAAGGCGGGCGAAAGGCTGGCATATCCAACAATTGCGCAACTACAGAAAGAGCGGCATCGCGAGCGCAGCAGTGTAATTTAGTAGTAATTTTTAGAGAAACTGTATTTATGTTGTAAGGATGGCTCAGGTGTTGAGCATGAAACAGCCAGCTATTGCCTCTCCTCTTTCATTAGGAACCCTGAATTAGAGCACTTACAGTATCTGAATAGGTAAAGATACTATAGTGGGGGGGTTTCGGTGCCTTAATGACAAGATTACAGCTCATTCATTCAATGCCATCAACAGCTGTTTTTTTGACAGTTTGGATGGTGTTTTCCATACTTATCCACTGTCCATCTCAACATTGACTTGAGCTTGGTACAGCATGGCCATGGCAACCGTACTATGGACCTGTCCATACTGTGAGGTACAGGTATGGTGCGCATCCCCAACACAGTCTGAGTGCTGCTGCACAACACACAACTCGCTTATTAGTACCACACACTTAGTGATTGATCTGAGTTGGCCATATTGATCTGTTTCTGACAAAGTGTCCTGGATGCGCATTTTTGGCATCCTGGACTGCTTGAAAGCCACCCAGAGGGTTGTATAACGCGTGCGTCTTGTAAAGTCGACCTCTTAAACTTAGATAAGATAAGAGGGAGTCCGGACCGATCTGACCCGGTCCACGCGATGCAAAGTAGTCACTGCCCTACGCAGCAATGGACACTGATAAATACACGCGGCCTTTGTTTGAGTAATAAAAATTGATGATTTGATCATAGAGTAATTTTAAGTAGTCTAGTATGTATTTTAGATAATGCCAGACCAGTGGAAAGGATCGCGCGTTAGTAAATAAGATGTGTCAGGGCACTTAGGAGAGTGGGCCACTGATAACCAATTAGATTTACATCGCACACTCGATCGGCTTTGGTATTTCATAGAATAGTACTAAGACATATTAAAGACACCCTGTAGCACGCTGGAGACCTCAACCTGTCCTCTTGGGGTGCGCTTTATCGCTTTATCTTTGTATTTTCTTAGGCCCAACTGATCTTGTCCTCTTGGGACTGTAGGCTCTTAGCAATTGTTCAATATAGGTCTATTTTTGCTGCATAAGCAAGTCAGAGTCCTCTGACTGCTTCAAGCCTTACGCATGCATTGTCTCCGGCTCTGGGCAGCTTCCGACTAGGCTTTATCACCTCTGAGTTGCCACGATCTCTACATCTTATCTTATCTTACATAGCAAGCGTGGGATGAAGCACCCATTACACAAAGGGGTGGAGCCAATATCCTGTTCTGCAAATGCCTTTTCAATTAGTATGGTATGTACTTCCTCACTTTCCTTCATCATGTTGGTCCAGATCTCCTGAGCATTTTCCTCCTTGGTTTGTGGCTTTTTGTCTGGTACTGGGGTGTTGTCAATGATGGCAGCTCCTGCTCCTGCTGCTTCCGCAGCCCAGGATGTGATTTGATCACATGCTTGATCTTAGATATATATTCTAAGTAGTCTAACTAATTATGAACATTGTGTTATCTACACATGATCACAATCATGTTATACCGCTATCCTGGAGCCTCTGTACCAATATCTTAGTTCAACAATCAGTACTGCATGTTCAGTGAGTGATTCAAGTTGGCCATTGATCCTTTACCATGGTTGAGTATTTGTATTTGTTGAGTGCCCATTCACATGTGTTGTGCTGATAACACCTTCTTTCGAAGTTTAAACTTTAAATGGCATATGACTCCATAGTGACGTAGTGACGCAATGTCGATGAGAATTCCTAACCTAAGTCGCCTTTGCTCACTCTTCCCCCCCCTGACCCCATTTATTGCATTCTAAAACGATGTCTGGATTAATAGTGACAGAAGACAAAGACAAGATTATCAAGAAGCCAACTCTTGTTGAACTGCAGTTGGCACCACTAAAGAAATCAATTGTCGATAAGCCCCCCTATATAAGCGGCACATTTCAACTTCCACCGTCCTGGTTCTCTCTCTTCTATAACTATGGTGACACTGTCAAGTAAGACAACACTAGACACTAGGACTCGGGTTACAGTTTCGCTCATAACCTCGCCCCAGGCGCATCAACCTCGCGAATCCCACTTTCAATGAGTTGGAGCAACTAGAAAAAGCTTGTGAACCAGCCTCTTTTGGAAGAAGAAGGAAGAAGTCATGGACGAAACTACCGAAAGGCTCGCAAAATGGACCCAGAATATTTCTCCACCCCACTTGTGCCCGATCGCACCGAACTCGTCAAGATCGTGCGTAATTATCTTCTCGAAGGTGAATCCTCAAAGCGTGATATCAATCTCGAACTATACAAGCTCAACGTTTACGGTAATTTACCTGATCCTCATTCCCGATTCCAGACCACTAAGTAATATCCAGGAAAGGGTTCCTTCTTTAAACCCCATGTCGATACACCACGGGGAAAAAATATGTTTGGGTCACTCGTCATCGTCTTCCCAACTGCACATGAAGGTGGCACTCTTCACCTCCGAGATGATGGTCAAGAATGGACATTCAACTCGGGTTTGGAACTTGCCGAGTTGCGCACTCCAACTGTTGGCTACATCGCATTCTTCAGCGATATTGAGCACGAGGTCGCACCGGTCATATCTGGACATCGAGTAACTTTGACGTACAACCTCTATTTCGATGATGATGACGACGAGGCTACGGACTCGACCTGGCAAGGCCCTTACCGACCACTTGCAACAAATGAGCGCGCGATCCTAGTGACTCTTGAGAGTCTCTTAGAAAATCCGGAATTCCTGGCAGACGGCGGAACGCTCGGATTCGGGTTACAACACATTTATCCAGTTTCAGAGGGAAGAAACCTCAGGCACATCTACGGCTTGCTGAAAGGAAGCGACGTAGCTGTTTACCGGAGTTTCCGGACCCTTGGGTTCGAGCCTATGTTGTACCTGTACTATGAATGGGAAGGGGACCAAACCGAGGCTACGATCATTGACAAGGTGTTCGATATTTGTGGCGACCCCGATTACACCGATGTTACCACGCAGATTCTAGATGAGGGTGGAATCTCGGTGTGGCACGAAGATGACGAGAACAATATGGGCAGGTGGGATAATCTGGAGAGGGTGCATTGGGTCACGCCGGTGACGAAAATTAACCGTCGGGAGACCCCATATCCAATGGGTTTTAGGAAATACCTCTCAGTCGAAATGTTGTACGGGGACTGTGTCTTGTTGTTCGCATTGGCAGGGCGGGAGAAAGGTTGTCGTATCCGGAAAAAAAAAATAAGTGGGTCCGGGATTGGTCTGAAGATGACTGACGGTGACGAAGACGGTGACGGTGACGGGGACGGTGACGGTGACGAAGACGGTGACAGTGACGAAGATGGTGATATTTGATGATGTTGGTAGTTAAAACCCGCACGATGCTCATCGCTCATCTACTTATTCTGGGCCGACGCCACACATATGTTCAAAGGAGTACTAGGAGAGAATTGAATGCCACTTCACCCATTATGTTTTTGAAAAATTTACCAAGTGATATTAATGAGCCTCAATGAAAAGGAACGACGGTGCACATAACTGTTGGAAGTGTGCACTCGAGCTCATTTCCTCAAGCCCGATTTCACTAGTGTCTCGGGCGAATCGTCGTTATCCTTGCACCGCGGTCATGATCGTGATCCCAATTGCCACCTCGAAAATCAATACCGTTATATCTCTTCGGGCTCAACCAAAATCGAGTTGTCATTGTTGGCCCCGTGTTACTTGGAGGATCAGAGCGGGTAGTATTAAATACTAATCTACTTTGCGTGGTGCCCCTTGTAGTGGGTAAAGGATCAATAGAGCGTCACGGAAACACACTTCAAGCTGATGGTGATGGACACCTGTAGGAAACGGAGTCGCACCGAGGAAGGGTATATCTATTCATGGGAGTGAAGATGATTCGAACACCTGGAAAGAAAGCAGGCCAGAGGAATGACGTTAGCACTACACGATCCGGGTTTTGAAGCCCCGTCCCTTTTTCACCAGTCAGAGCACCATCGGTTATTCGACAGGGGACCCTGTTGTCATGATGGGCTTCCGTTGTGTCCGATAGCCAAATATAAGACGATCCATGCCATCCTATAGGGTGTGGGTAGAATTCCATAAGACATGGTATCCTTTCACTTTGTGGATTACCAAGGCATAGAGTGGTAAGAGGGACACACCCTCCGGGTACGTATAATCGATATCGCTGTCTAACCAAGATGAAATTGTGTCTGGATCGCCACGACGCTACCAATCAGAAACAAAGAAAACACCAAAAAAAAAACAAAGTTGAATCAGAGCCTCAAACAACAACCGATCATACTTGCTTCGAAATCCGCTAGAAGGTCGTTGGCCACCTCGCGCTTCCATCCCGCTTGCTCCCTGCGTCGTCGTTCTCCCACTTCTTCGACATCGTCTTGATGACACAAAGAGAAGAAAGAGACATGTTATGGCGAGAGGAAATCAAGAGGATTAAGGCATGATGGTAGTGGATAAAAACAAGTGAAGTCAAGGCAGGAGTTCGTGTGGAGCAATGAGTCGAGGAAAAAACACGGCGAAAGGGATAAGACGTTAATATATTTACCAACAGTATATCGACGTGTTGATATAGCCGGGATGGATATCAAGCTTTTTGCTCGAAAGGCGTCCCAGAAATCTTGGAAAAAGGGGCTGGGCTTCTCCTCGTGTTACAGCTCGGAGCTCGTCTGTAGGGATGCTGAATGTGATCCCATTAATTCATGGGAACCGATAGATGAGGGTATTCCTGGGGGCTAAAGGCAAGGACAATAATGAACTCAAGGATGAATTTATCAGAGTGGTTCATGCGGTCGTCATAGTAGTGCTGGCACTCTGACGATAGCCGATCCGGGCCGCTTCCTCCAGTATCAAGTCGTGTCAGTTGGGAGTCGCGACCCCTGTCCAAGACGATCACCCCACCAACCTCCGCCAAGAATCGGATTTCACTTTCACGGTTAATGTTTGAGGGAGGTAGAGTGGAGACAGACAAGACAAGGGTTCTCGATAATTGTGAATCGTGATGTGGTCCCGTGGGCCTTGACACATAAAGGAGTCTAGAATTTTACCTTATTTGTGTTTCCCCCAGTGACTCCAGTGAGAACCGAGGCCCTCCCTCCCCTTAGGGTTATAAATTCAGCTACTCGCGCACTCGCGCGTATCAACATCAAGTAAACGATGAAAAACTCTTCAAACTCTCCCTTTGCCTCACTCGGGAAATCAATCGTCGACAAGCCCCCATATATAAGCGGCACATTTCAACTTCCACCTTCCTCATTCTCTCTCTTCTACAAGCCAAAAATGATGATGCTCACACGAACGCTACCAAGTCAGAAGCCCATTTGGACTTCAACCGCAGCTCCGCTAACATAATTGTCCTAGCCATATTGATCTCGCAAATGCTACTTTCGATGAGTTAGAGCAACTCTCACAAGCTTGCAAACCAGCTACTTTTCGTGAGAATAAGGAATACGTCATGGATGAGAATAACCGAAAGGCTCGCACCATGGACCCAAAACATTTCTCCACCCCGCTAGTGCCTGAACGCACCGAACTTGTCAAGATCGTGCGCGACTACCTTCTCGAAGGTGAAGACTCAAAGCGCGATATCAAAGTCGGGCTATACAAGCTCGACGTTTATGGTACTTTATCTGATCTCATTCGGGGTGGCAAACCACTGAGCCAAGCCACTATCTAGACAAGGGATCGTTCTTCAAACCTCATTTCCGGAGTGAAGATATGTTTGTATCACTCGTCATCTTCTTCCCAACCCACATGAAGGTGGACTCTTCACCTCCGAGATGATGGGCAAGAATGGACGTTCAACTCGGGTTTAGAACTCGCCGGATTGCATACTCCAACTATTGGTTACATCGCATTCTTCAGCGATATTGAACACGAGGTCGCGCCGGTCATATCTGGACATCGAGTAACTTTGACGTACAACCTCTATTTCGATGATGATGATGATGATGAGGCTATGGACTCGACCTTGCAAGGCCCTTACCGGCCACTTGCAACAAATTCGCGCGCGTTCCGGGCGACTCTTGAGGGTCTTCTAGAGAATCCTGAATTCCTGGCAGACGGCGGAACGCTCGGATTTGGTTTACGACACATTTATCCGGTTCTGGATGACCGTTTCATCGATTACGTCTATGACCTACTGAAGGGAAGTGATGCAGTCATCTACAAGGCCTTCAAATCCTTGGGTTCGAGCCGACGTTGTACCTGTATTATGAATGGTTCTCGACGCAGAGCGACTCCACCGAGGCTTCGATCATTGACTGGGTGTTCGATTGCGCTGGTGAGTACGATGAAAAAATGGACATCACAAAGATACTCCGTACTAGGAATGGAATGGTCGTGTGGCATAAAGAACACGGCGCGAGCGACCTCGAGTGGAAGAATCCGGAGAAGGTGCACTGGGTCTCCCCGGTGACGAGATTCAACGAGCGAGAGTGTACGTTTCCATTGTATAAAGGGTATAAGGCGTTGGAGTTGGACTATGTGTACGGGGACATGTGTCTTGTCATTCGAATCGGCAAGGCGGGCGAAAGGCTGTCGTATCCGACAGTTGCGCAGCTAGAGAAAGAGCGGTTGAGAGATCCGAAGACGTCGGATTTCTGGAAAAAACGTTAAGTTTGGTCTTATCCTGTGTATCGGTCTACTGGAGTCATGATATAAGCGAGCTACCTAATTAGTAGTGAGTAACCTTATTTGAGTAGCGATAGGAGTGGTCTAGTCGCGTGTCAACTATGCAAAGGGAATAAACTCACTTCAGTTAAGTGAGGTTGGTACACGACACGAAAAATCTCTTCTTTAGTGAATATGTGAGTACAATGTGTTTTCTTTCTTTTCATCGCATCCATTCCTGCTCACTCGCGGCTTGCCAGTAAGTCTGGCCGTTGTGATCCGGTCGACGACCGAAAAGGCCCACTCCACCGCCGCCGCCACTCTTGACACTGTGCTTCCCCCATGTCTACGGGGCCGACAAGTACGACTCCAGTGGAGGGGCTATACTGCACCTAGAGCGATGGGTAAAATAAAAACAAGAATACTAAGTGGCTCCGCTAGGGAAATAAATTATCAAGAAGCCCCCATATATGAGCGGTACATTTCAACTCCCACCTTCCTGGCTATCTCTCTTCTATAACGTCACAAAAGATGGCAACATTACCAAGTAAGACGACACTAGGAATTCAGTTACAGTTTCGTTCACATACTCGTCTCAGGCGTGTTAATCTCGGGAATGCCATTTTCAACGAGTTGGAGCAGCTAGAAATAGCCTGCGAAAACCAGCCACCTTTGGGAAGAAGAAAGAAGAGTTCATGGACGAGAATTACCGAAAGGCTCGCAAAATTGACCCATGTACCCGATCGCACCGAACTCGTCAAGATCGTGCGCGATTATCTTCTCGAAGGTGAATCCTCAAAGCGTGATATCAATCTCGAACTATACAAGCTCAACGTTTAATTATCGGCCAAAGGTTCCTTCTTTGAACCCCATGTTGATATACCCCGGGGAAAATATATGTTCGGATCACTGGTGATTGTCTTCCCAACTGCACATGAGGGTGGCGCTGTACGGATCCAATCCGCAGTGAGTGCGAGGCAAAGTATCCCTGGTTGGTGAGAGAGAGAGGAGAGAAGAGAGCGCGCCCTTTTGAATAACTAGATCGAATGTAAACGTATTGTGCTCGAATTCGAGGAAATCGCTGCTTGTTGGTTCCGTTTGACCTTTGCGCTCGATGTCGTCAGAAGTCTTTAGCAAACAAAGAAGATAGAGAAAGGGGGAGAAATGCCGATTGATTTCTGCTTCTGTTGGCTCACTGGCTGGTCTACTACAAGCATTGTATGTACTTTAAATACTTGCAGAGAAACTATTATGAAGCAGAAAGAGGGTGAATTAGGATTAAAAGGAGAAAGTGAGATGATGCCAGGCAATAAAGGCGGAGATGAGTAGACGGAGAGGTAGAAACCTGACAATTAAGACGGGGAGGTAGTGAAACGGTGTAAGGAATGGACGGCATGCGGCCGGAATGCAAATGTACTGATAAAAGATAATATACGGAACTAGATCATAAGTGCCTAATTCAGGTTGTAATGAAAGAGGGAGAGGCGATAGATGGAGGTTCATGCTCACGCCGACCATCCTTACAGCGCTCTTCACCTCCGACATCATGGTCAAGAATGGACATTCAACTTGGGTTTGTAACTCGCCGAGTTGTGCACTCCAACTATTGGTTACATCGCATTCTTCAGTGATATTGAGCACAAGGTATCTGGACATCAGGTCACTTTGACATACAACCTCAGCTCTACTTTAAGAAGGATTGGAGTTCGGTAGGCAGCTCTTACCTACCAGTTGCAGTGAAAGGGCGTGCGCTCCTGGTGACTCTTGAGGGTCTCTTAGAAAATGGGGAATTCCTGGCGGACGGCGAAATGTTCGGATTCGGATTGCAACAGAGAATCGCAAGGATAGCTGTATACCATGTTGAATCAGAATACCGGTACAACAGAGATGCCAGGATAACGGTCTGACATAATTGTGATCACGCTTAGTAATAAGATCAGAAATGTGTTCACGTGATCAAATCAAAGATAACACACTCATTTAATTAAGTTGCCGATATAGTACATAGAATGTACATATATAAAGCCACTGTATAGCTGCTATAACAAAGCAGTTGCTATCACATTGTAAGGATGGCTCAGGCGTAAAGCATGAAACCATCAGCTGTCGCCACTCTTGGTTACACTCCTCTCTTTCATTACGAGCCCTGAACTAAGAAAACTTCTGACTTTTATTCGATCTTAGTTTAGAAAACCATCTTACTATACTACAAAGTGATCAATGCAAGGTGCGAGCATTCGACGAACATCTCCCTTATCACTACATAGATCGTGCACTTTCCGGGCCGCCTGCCCGTCCATTCTTTATACCCTCTCGTTACCTCTCCGTCTTTATTGTCAAAGTTTTCACCTCGCCGTCTTCACCTCCCCATCTTTATTGCATGGTTTTCACTTGGTCTTTATTCAAGTCACTCTCTAAGGCTTGCTTACTATACACCCACAAATCTGGACTTTCCACAAGTATATAAAGGTATCTACAAATGCTTGTAGTAGTCCAGCGAACACGCAATCTAGCTCTCTCTCTCTCTCTCTTTCTTTGTGCTGAAAAGAACTTCTCGACGACATACGCGCACAGGTCAAACGGAACCTACAAGCAGCAATTATCTCAGTTCACGCACGATACGTCCACATTTGATCAGTTAGCTCAAAGGGCGCGTTCTCTCCTTTCCTTCTCTATCTCTCTCACCATCTAGGGAACACTTTGCCTCGCACTCACCGCGGATTGGCTCTGCACAACATTATCGACTGCATCTAAGCCTCTACATCTAACAAGGTGTGATAGATAGTAGTGGTATAGCATCTAAGTACAAGCTTGTACTATGACTTTTCCACATACCCGAGTTTCCGGACGCTTGGGTTCGACCCCTACTTTGTACAAGTGGTACTCTGTGCAGAGCTTCTCGACCAAGGCCGTGATCATCGACAAATTTGTCACACCTTATGAGCAAGTTGGTGACACGGACGTTACCAGGCAAATCGTAGGCCATGATGGGTTGACCACGCGCGGACAGATGTCGAGAATAAATAGACGAATCCGGAGAAGGTGCATTGGGTTACAGCCCATGACAGAATTCAATCGTACGGGAACGAGCCACATTACGAATGTGTGTACTGGTGTCTCGTCGTGCGAATCTGCAAAGCAGGCGAAAGATTGGTGTATCCAACGCCAACGCACAGTAAAGAATGAGCGGCCGAGATATAGTAAGGAGAATAACTAATATCCTATTATTTGAAACTTGCACAAAAAATATCATATCACCACTGCGTACACATACGAGTGCTACGACGTTCCGGTATTACGGTTATAATTCCGTCCGAGATGTTAGAGCCCGTTTCCTCGTAGACAGCATATTTTTTTCTTTATGCTTGACACTACTACGTGCGCCGAGTACTACTTTAGCGTCCTTGTATAAGCTATGGAAATGGAAAAGTCGTTGACTGTTTCTTGTGCAAGAACTGCACACTCATTACATTGGCCCTGTTTAAGATCATCGCCCTACCTCCGCTGTGGGCTCGCTAACGTTCGAGGGGGGAGGCGCAATGATTTTTTTTTAGATCGGATCAAATATATTAATATTACATCACAATAGAAAGCACTTGATCCATACTTCCAATTTCGGTAATCACCAGACACGCTTCGCTCGCACCATAAAGGAGTTTACCTTTTTTGTGTTTCCGCCAGTGACTCCAGTGAGAACCACGCCGGAGCCCCTTAAAAATGTGTCGACTGACTGTGTTGCCTTCAACCGCCTCTTTCGCCTCTTTTCTATGTCTAATCCTGGAGAGGATCCCACACCTTTTTCTCTTATCGAACAACAGTTGGCTCCACTAGGGAAATCAATCATCGACAAGCCCCCATATATAAGCGGCACATTTCAACTTCCACCTCCCTCGTTCTCTCTCTTCTACAAGTTCAAAAACGAAAATGAAGGTGATCACACAATCACCAACAAGTCAGAGGCCCATTTGGACTTCAACCGCAGTTCGGCTAACATAATTGTCCTAGCATATTGATCTCGCAAATGCTACTTTCGATGAGTTAGAGCAACTCTCACAAGCTTGCGAACCAGCTAGCTTTGGTAGGAATAAGGAAGACGTCATGGATGAAAATTACCGAAAGGCTCGCAAGATGGACCCAAAATATTTCTCCGCCCAGCTAGTGCCTGAACGCATCGAACTAGTCAAGGTCGTGCGTGACTACCTTCTCGAAGGAAAAGCCTCAAAGCGTGATATCAAAGTCGAACTATACAAGCTCAACGTTTATGGTACTTTATCTGATCTTCATTCGGGGTGGCAGACCACTGAGCTAAGCCATTATCCAGACAAGGGATCGTTCTTCAAATCCCATGTCGATACACCACGGGGAAAAAATATGTTTGGATCACTCGTCATCGTCTTCCCAACCGCACATGAAGGTGGCACTCTTTACCTCCGGCATCATGGTCAAGAATGGACATTCGACTCGGCCTCGGAACTTTCGGGCTTACCCACCCCGTCTATCGGTTACATCGCTTTCTTCAGTGACGTTGAACATGAGGTCGCGCCCGTGATATCTGGCCACCGAGTGACGTTGACGTACAACCTCTTTTTCGATGACGGCAAACCTACTTCTGAGAAGGATTCGAGCTCGGATGGCAGCTCTTACTTACCAGTTCCAGTGAATAAGCACGTATTCCAGGCTACTCTTGAAAGTTTTCTAGAGGATCCGGAATTCCTGGAATATGGCGGAACGCTCGGATTCGGGTTGCGACATGTTTACCCGGTTTCGAATGACCGTCTCATCGATTACGTCTATGACCTACTGAAGGGGAGCGATGCAGTCATCTACGAGACCTTCAAATTACTTGGGTTCGAGCCGACGTTGTACTGTATTATGAATGGTTCTCACCGCAGAGCAACTCCACCGAGGCTTCGATCGTTGACTGGGTGGTCGAGTTCGATGAGTGTGAGGAAGACACGGACGTTACAAGGGAAATCTGTAATATGGGTGGAATTGTCGTGTGGCACAAAGGTCACGGTGCGAACAAATTCGAGTGGAGGAATCCGGAGAAGGTGCACTGGGTCTCGCCGGTGACGGAATTCAACCGAAAGGAGAGTGTGTATCCAACATATGGGAACGAGATGAATTTGGAGTATGTGTACGGGAACTTATGTCTTATCGTTCGTATCGGCGGGGCAGGCGAAAGGCTGTCGTATCGGACAGTTGAGCAAATAACAAAAGAGCAGGAGAGAGATCCGAAGACGTCGAACTTCTGGAGTCGTACAATTTGGTCCCGTAGCAGATAGATTTAATTAGCTACCTGTTGCTCAACCGACTTCACTCATTATATTGTTGATATAACGGCTTCATTTTAGGGGTTTGGTTAACGTTTAAACCTTAAATGGCCGATCACAGTGACTCCAGTGAGAACGTGAAGATGTTATGACGTAACACCAATGAGAAAATAAATAACACACCAAAAAGACAAGAATATTAAGAGACCACAACTCTTCTTGAACAGCAGTTGGCGACTTCAGTTACAGTTTCGTTCACACACTCGCCTCAGGCGTATTAATCTCGGGCATGCCACCTTCAATGAGTTGGAGCAACTAGAAGAAGCTTGTGAATCAGCCTCTTTTGGGAAGGAGGGGGCCATGGATGAGAATTACCGAAAGGCTCACAAAATGGACCCAGATTATTTTTCCACCCCACCGAACTTGTCAAGATAGTGCATGATTATCTTCTCGAAGGCGAATCCTCAAAGCGTGATATCGATCTCGAACTATACAAGCTCAACGTTTATGGTGATTTACTTGTATCCTCATTCCCTATTTTAGACCACTAAGTAATTACCAGGCAAGGGTTCCGGTTCCTTCTTTAAACCCATGTCGATACGCCACGAGAAAAAGAAAAAATTGTTTGGGTCACTCGTCATCGTCTTCCCAACTGCACATGAGGGTGGCACTCTTCACCTCCGACATCGTGGTCAAGAAGGGATATTCGACTCGGGTTTGGAACTCGCCAAGTTGCGCACCCCAACTATTGGCTACATCGCATTCTTCAGCGATATTGAGCACGAGGTCGCGCCGGTCATATCTGGACATCGGGTCACTTTGACGTACAACCTCTATTTCAATGACAAAGGGTCTACTTCTAAGAAGGATTCAAGTTCGGAAGGCAGCCCTCACCCACCAGTTGCAGTGAATGAGCGCGTGTTCCTGATGACTCTTGGGAGTCTCTTAGAAATTCCTGAATTCCTAGCAGACGGCGGAACGCTCGGATTCGGGTTACGACACATCTATCCAGTTTCAGAGGGACATGACCTCAGGCACATCTACGGCTTGCTGAAAGGAAGCGACGCAGCTGTTTACCGGAGTTTCCGGACCCTTGGGTTCGAGCCTACGTTGTACCTGTACTATGAATGGGAAGCGGACCAGACTGAGGCTACGATCATTGACAAGGCGTTCGATATTTTTGGCGACCTCGAGGACGACGTCGATGTTACCACGCAGATTAAGAGGCGGGTGGAATCCCCGTATGGCACGAATCTAACAATTCTGCTCACAGCGAGGTCAGGTGGGACGATCCGGAGAGGGTGCATTGGGTCACGCCGGTGACGAAATTTAACCGTCAGGAGAACTCATTTGCAACGTATGGGAACGACCTCTCGGTCGAAATGTTGTACGGGGACTTGTGTCTTGTCGTTCGCATTGGCAAGGCGGGAGAAAGGCTGTCGTATCCGACCGTTGCGTGGCTGAAGAAGTTATCTCGGTCGGGTGACCATCACGGTGACGATGACGATGATGAAGACGAAGACGAAGGCGGTGGCGGTGACAAAGACGGTTATGGTGACGAAGACGGTGACGGTGACGGTGACGAAGACGAGAATTTTGATGAGTGTAAGCATGTTCATTTTCATCTACTTATTCCGGGTCGATGCCACACATCTTTCCAAGGAATTTAAGGGGTTTAAATGCCACTTCACTCATTGAGAATTTATTATGTTTTTGAATTTTTTTTGTAAATGAACCCTCAATGAAAAGGAACGATGGTGTGCATAACTGTTGGAATTGGAGGTGCAGCCATAGCACTCAGCGCAGCCAAGAGATACTGGAGATCGAATCCGATCATCACCCAATATTCAGCATTTGCTTAAGTCCCGATTTCACTAGTGATAGTGATGGACACCTGTAGGCAACGGGGAAAGGTATATCTATTATTGAGGGTGAAGATGAATCGAACACCCGGAAAGAAAGCAGGCCTTTCCAGAGGCATGACACTAGCACTATCAGAAATTAGTGCGAAACAAGCCGTTGCTTTTACACCAGCAAAGCACCATCGGCATCATAGTCGATCCGGGCCGCTGCCTCCGGCAACACATAGTCGTGATCAGAGGGAGCGGTCCCGCCTTGACACATAAAGGAGTTTGAAATCTTTACCTTATACACTACTCGTTCTCGTATCAACTCGTATCAATTAAAGTGATGAAAGACTCTCCCTTTGCTTCACTCGGGAAATCGATCGTCGACAAGCCCCCATATATAAGCGGCACATTTCAACTTCCACCTTCCTCGTTCTCTCTCTTCTACAAGTCTAAAAATGATGATGCTCACACGAACGCTACCAAGTCAGAAGCCATTTGGACTTCAACCGCAGTTCGGCTAACATAATTGTCCTAGTCATATTGATCTCGCAAATGCTACTTTCGATGAGTTAGAGCAACTCTCACAAGCTTGCGAACCAGCTACTTTTCGTGAGAATAAGGAATACGTCATGGATGAGAATTACCGAAAGGCTCGCACCATGGACCCAAAAATTTCTCCACCCCGCTAGTGCCTGAACGCACCGAACTGTCAAGATCGTGCGCGACTACCTTCTCGAAGGAAAAGCCTCAAAGCGTGATATCAAAGTCGGGCTATTCAAGCTTGACGTTTATGGTACTTTATCTGATACTCATTCGGGGTGGCAGACCACTGAGCCAAGCCACGATCTAGACAAGGGATCGTTCTTCAAACCTCATTATCGGAGTGAAGATATGTTTGTATCACTCGTCATTGTCTTCCCAGCTGCACATGAAGGTGGAGCTCTTCACCTCCGAGATGATGGGCAAGAATGGACGTTCGACTCGGGTTTAGAACTCGCCGGATTGCATACTCCAACTATTGGTTACATCGCATTCTTCAGCAATATTAAGCACGAGGTCGCGCCGGTCGTATCTGGACATCGGGTCACTTTGACGTACAACCTCTATTTCGGTAATAACGACGAGACTACGGACTCGACCTTGCAAGGCCCTTACCGCCACTTGCAACAAATTTGCGCGCGTTCCGGGCGACTCTTGAGGGTCTTCTAGAGAATCCTGAATTCCTGGCAGACGGCGGAACGCTCGGATTCGGGTTGCGACACATTTATCCGGTTATGCATCACTGTTTCATTGATTACGTCTATGACCTACTGAAGGGGAGTGATGCAGTCATCTACAAGGCCTTCAAATCGCTTGGGTTCGAGCCGAAGTTGTACCTGTATTATGAATGGTTCTCGCCTCAGAGCGACTCCACCGAGGCTTCGGCCATTGACTTTGTGCTCGATTTGGATGGTGAGTGGGAGGAAATAGTTGACATTACAAGTCAGATCTGTAAAAGGGGTGGAATGGTTGTGTGGCACAAAGAACACGGCTCGAGCGATCGCGAGTGGAGGAATCCGGAGAAGGTGCACTGGGTCACCCCGGTGATGAAAATCAACGAGCGGGAGTGTATGTTTCCGACGCGCGATGGGCATGAGATGGATGTGGACTACGTGTACGGGTACATGTGTCTTGTCATTCGAATCGGCAAGGCGGGCGAAAGGCTGTCATATCCGACAGTTGCGCAGCTAGAGAAAGAGCGGTTGAGAGATCCGAAGACATCGAATTTCTGGAATCGTTAAGTTTAATCTTACCCTGAGTATCGGAGATAGCAAGAAAATAATGCAGGTTTTATGATAATGTTTTGTTTATGTATTGGCAACCTGGATGGCTGGCAGCCGTCCAAGGCAAGGTAACTAATTAAAACGACGTCACCCACCAAGGTCGTATGAGAATAAATTGTCGAGCTGCAGACGATTTACCTACCTATTTAGGTAGCGGATAACTAACGAATGTAAGGTGAAAATAGCGTGACAAAAATGAGGGAAAGTGTTGTGCGTGTAGCGTGGAACTGTCTATCCACTTTATATACCACATGTAGGGGAAAATGTATCAATAATAAACAAGCCCTACATTCTTCTGTAATAACTCCTGTGCTATTCCTTCATGCCTTATGCGTGGTGGAGTTTTAATAGTCCTTTGGCCAGTATCTCCTCAGATTCCCCGGTCGCTCTATCTGGAGCTGCGCAACTGTTGGATAACCCAGCCTTTCGCCCGCCTTGCCGATTCTAGCGATAAGGCACAAGTCCCCGTCGTTATGCTTCGAAAATGGCTTGTCCTCACACGTTGCATACGAACTTTTCCGACGATTGAATTCCGTAAGGGGCGTAACCCAATGCACCTTCTCCGGGTTCATCCCCTCATACTTGACTTTGCTCCGTTCTGGTCTTCGAGTAACAAGACAAGTCCACCACAGCTGAGAAGTTGCTCAATGAGGTCCGGGCCCTGACCGTCATCGTGTAATGTGATCACTTTGTCAATGGTCGCAGCTTCGGAATCGGCGCGCTCCACCTCGTAGAACAGGCACAACACAGGCTCAAATCCAAGGGCCTGCAAACTCTGATATACAGTTGCGTCGATTCCTTTCAACAAGCCGTAGATGTGCTTTAGATCCTCTAAATCTTTGACTCGATAAATGTGTCGCAAACCGAATCCGAGCGTTCCGCCTTCTGTCAGGAATTCCGGATTCTCTAGAAGACTTCGAGAGTCATCCGGAACGTGCGGTCATTCACTGCAAGTGGTGGGTAAGAGCTGCCTTCTGAGGTCGAGTCCTTCGCAGTCCCGAAATCGTCGAAATAGAGGTTACGTCAACGTTACCCTGTGACCAGATATAACTGGCGCTACCTCATGTTCAATGTCACCGAAGAAAGCGGCATAACCGATGGGCGGGGTGCGTGAGCCTGCGAGCTCCAACGACGAGTCGAACGTCCATGCTTCACCACGATGTCGGGGGTGAAGAGCACCACCTTCATGTGCAATTGGGAAACCAATGACCAGTGATCTAAACATGTCTTCGCGTCGTGGCGTATCGACATGAGAATTGAAAAACGATCCCTTGTCTGGCTACATGAATCAATCAATGGTCTACATTCACTCACACGAATTAGAATCAGGTAAACGTACCATAAATGTTGAGCTTGTATAGCTTGAGTTTGATCTTGTGTTTTAAGACTTCACCTTCGAGAAGATAATCGCGCACGATCTTGACCATTTCAGTGTGCTCTGGAACTAGAGGGGTAGCGAAACATTCGGAGTCCATATTGCGAGCCTTTCGGTAATTCTCGTCCATGACTTTTTTATTTTTAACAAAGCTAGTTGTTCACAGCCTGGGTGAGTTGCTCCAACTCATGAAAAGTAGATCGATGTGACTAAGTAAGTATATCACGGAACTGTGTTTGGGAAGTCCAGTGTCCTCTGACTCTGTAGTAGTGTTGTCGTCTCTGGTGACTTTAAAGAAGAGAAAGAACTGGAATGTCCCGCTATATAAGGGGGCCTGTCGATGACTGATTGCCCGAGTGTGAGCCAGCCAGTCTTTTGCAAGTCATCGCTTAGTATAGTAGAGAACGTGACGTGGATATAAGGGAACTCGGCTCTCACAGGAGTCACGTGGGTGCGCGGAAACACGTTATAATACGGCGCATTAATTACAATAAGTTTTATTATCTCTGAGATCGAGAAATCCTTAGTAGGTGTTCCTAGCGATTTGAATATCTGCCCTTGTTCTCATCATAGCGATTAAGAGCATTGTATTCAGTTGCACACTTGTAAAGAAGCGATGACTTGCACTCGTCAACGCCCCGCAACAGAGCTCTTGGAGCTGCTCGTCTGAGTCATAAATATAAATACACTTTGTGCAATATCCATCATATTGCGGAAGGCCTCACTCCATATCGACGTGAACCCGGATTCGCCATCTCAATGTTCTTCTCTCCCATGGCCACCCAGATACCACAAAGAGTCGACGCAATGCCTACTCGTCGTTGTTCGACGACTATCTCAATCTCAATGACGGAAGAAGAATTCGGTATTCACGGACCCCCTCAACTGTCAGGCGTGTCGGTGAGAATAGCACCCAACCCAGTGTTTCTTGCCTGGCGTCTGATTAATTTTCAGGAATACCGGCTAAGCTCCGGATCTTTTCTCAATGGGCAGACAGTCATCTACGCAAGCTCCAGAGCCACATCGGAACCCTTCTCTCTGAGGGGATATTGGAGACTGTATGGAACTATGATGTGGAGAAGGACAATTAATGGACACTCCCCCGAATGAAGATGAAGATGGAGTTGCGCTTTTGAAGTCCTCTAGATGCGGGGAGCAGGAGATCGAGCTCAATCAGGACGTCGATAATCCCATGGGCACGGGCCATGGAGTATGGACGGGGAAGCGACACCATTGTTTTCTTCCAATTTTCCGAGTCAGCTTGATCTTGATGATTTGGAGCGTGAAGGTCACAGTGCTGGACAGTTCTCGAAGTTCCATTCCCGTTTTCAAAGCTTGACCAACAGTAACGGAATGCGGCGCACTCGTCTTCTAATAGACGCCGTGCCCTGGCACAGAGATATGCGAGATATGGTATTCCCACAAAGGCAGTGGCGAGAGAGACATGAGTTGTATGATGACTGACGTTGGGGGCTGAGTCGTTCCTACCTTCAATATCAGAAATTCTGTCCCACGTATGGGGATTCTTCCTCGAGTAACAACGCACCTCAGTACAAGACTCGGAAGTTGGATGTACTGGAATGTATTGGCGCTTAATTATGTTCACCTGGCAGGCACTGTGGGTTCAGGTTCTATGAGCATTTGTCCTTCTGTGAATACGAATGCGGGTTAGGCTAGGGCACAGAAGTCCAAACGGGAGACAAAGATCTGATCACGGTCGTACATCGCTGCCAATAGTCTTACGTGAGAGGAGGGAAGGGGTTTGGCGAGCGAAAAAGTGCTGGTTGAAATCACTCCAGTGAAGAAGAAAAAGGTGTCCAGGACAGGATTCATTTGAATACTTCGACCTACAGGGGTGGGGAGCCCACGCTCTCCTTCAATTTACACCCAAGCTTTCGGCTTTCTCAGTACTTCGAGCAACTTCCCTTCCTCGCTCTCTGCTTCTGTGCCGACCTCGCTACGATACTCCCATCGTGCGGTCTCGGGTAGGCTCATCAGGATGCTCTCGATACGCGCACCGGGAGTCATAAGGCCAAACTTAGTGCCACGGTCATGCACGAGGTTGAACTCGACGTAGCGCCCACGGCGAAGGAGCTGCCAACGACGTTGCGCGTCGGTGCTCGGCGTGGGAGCACGGCGCTCCAGTATGGGAAGGTAAGAAGGGAGGAAGGCGTCTCCAGTGGCGCGCACGAACGCAAAGATAGTGTCGGGCGTCCATGGGCGGTCGGCGAGGGTCGCGTCAGGGAGGCGTTTATGTGGCGCGTCACAAAGGTCGTCAAAGAAGAGCCCGCCGATACCGCGTGCCTCGCCACGGTGCGGGATGAAAAAGTACTCGTCGCACCACGCTTTGAACCCGGCGTGAAGCGCGACTCCGTGCGCATCGCAGGCGGCCTTGAGGGTCTCGTGGAAATGTGCTGCGTCGACCTCGTAGAGATAGGATGGCGTGAGGTCGGAACCGCCACCGAACCACCACGCGAGAACTTTGGTGTCGTCTGCGGGATCGGTCACTTCGAAGTAGCGGTAGTTTGCGTGAACGGTTGGTGCGTGTGGGTTACGCGGGTGAATGACGAGTGAGATACCGGCGGCGAAAAAGGGGAGGGATTCCTGGCTGTCAGGATCATACGGTAGTGATGCGTGGTCTGCGCGCATCTGCTTGACTGCTGCGGGAGGAAGAGAGCCATGGATGACTGAAATATTAACCCCGGCTTTTTCAAGGATAGTTGTGGCTGGAGTTGGGGAGAAGGGGACGGAGAAGACAGAAGAGATGCCATAGCCTCCTTCAGGACGTTCCCAGTGATCGCGGAGGAAAGGAGGTGCGCCTGGGTCGAGTTTTTGAAGAGCAGTGACATAGTATCTTGAAGATTCCTTACATACTCTGCAAATTTGTCACGCATGGATGTCATGTTATCGGGTGATCGCAGCAAGATATTAGCAGGGTTGTCTGCTGAACGACGATGGGAAACGATGGGAACCGATTCATTGAGAGAGTGGGTGGGAGAGGCGGACGTAACCACGTGGACCGAAGAAGAAGGAAAAGGGAAGCTTAAGCTTGAACCTTGAGTAACCCTTTACCTCAACCTCCACATCAGTTCTTTAAAGTCTTTCAGCGTTCTATTATGTCCGACGCACGACTTCGTCGAGTGAACAAGGAGATTGCTGGTGCGCCTGATATTTGGTTTATTGTCCTGAAGACCCTATCTGATAATGCAACCCCCCCCCTCCCTGTCAAAAGACTGCAAGAATGATCAATCATCAAACATCAATATCGACCTCATCGACAATTCACCCTTTCATCTTCGTGGCTCATTCGACGGTCCGCAGGACACTCCTTACGACGGCGGTCACTTTGAAGTCGTGCGTTTAATTGATCCCTCCTCCCTTACTCGTGAACGTCCTCGCTAGCGACACTGACACCTCACCTACTGAAGGACATCGTCATCCCCGATTCATACCCCTTCCAACCCGTCAAGATGAAATTCATCACCAAGGTTTATCACCCGAACGTCTCCTCCGCCTCTGGTGCTATCTGCCTTGACATCCTCAAGGATGCTTGGTCGCCCGTACTCACGCTTAAATCGACGCTCATCTCCTTGCAATCCCTCCTGTGCAGTCCCGAGCCGAACGATCCACAGGACGCCGAAGTTGCGAAGCACTACATGACCTCGCGCTCAAGCTTTGAGGATACCGCACGCTACTGGACCCACGTGTACGCCGGCGGGCCCGCACCGTCCTCGGCTCCGGGGGCCGCAGGGAAGGATATCACCGGTTTGCGCGATGAGGTCGCGATTGCTGGTCTCGAAAAGGTGCATGTTGACCAGTTCGAGGCTATTGGCTTTGAGCGCAGTAAAGTGGTGGGTGTAGAATCGGCACCTCACCGCCGGCACCGCTCCCCCTTGCAATGATCCTGGCTTACAAACCGTGCTTTGGCCGCAGATCGACGTGCTGAGGCGACTTAATTACCGTGGCTCGAACGTCTCCAAGATCCCGGATGACAAGGTTGTTGAAGAGCTGCTCAGGGCATGATTGCATGAAGGGTTGCTACTTTTTTTTCCAGGTTTGCGGTCCACCCGTGCAGCTTCGATCTGCGTTACTGCGCGGGGACGTTGTTCTTATTATCTCCGCTGTTGTTGCATTCCCCTTCTGCCAGACCCTCACCATCATCATCTCGCTTTGTATCCTTATTAGCACTGCCGTGCATACAAGCCCAGTGCTCCATCGGCCATTTCTAACGAGCCAAATCTCGCGCAACCCGCTGGCGCTGTCATAATAAATGTTTTTACTAGAAAAGCCACATCATGGTCGTGGTTTTCTTGGCCCAAAAACGCACCACTCCTGAATGATTCAAATAACGGAGATAATTAACAATAAGTGAAGACGCGCTCGCGGGTTATTCGTCGAATCAAGTCAATTGACGGCGAAAGAATCCAAGAGAAAGCCCCAATCATGAAAGCGACGCCTAACCATCTTCACCTACGTAATGACATTAGACTGATATTACGTTGTCAGAAGCAGCATAACAGTAGAGCGCAGGAGAAGTTTAGATTATCTCAAATTTACGATTCGTAGCTGCCTAACCAGGTGGGCCAGGCCACTGGTTACAATTGACAAAAGTCTTACACAGACGATGCGGATGCGGATGAAACCAACGAAAAGTTTGGGCACGGTGCGGCTTAGGGGTAAAAAAAGGCTACAGGATAGGATATAGTTCCCAACGAGGAAGCATAACCAACGAATAATAACTTCGTGGCCTTCGTCGCATTAGCTCACCACGATTATTAGAGGGAAAGCGAGATGCACGTATAGTTATGTGAGTATTGAATACAGGTGCCAGTGCCGGGTATTACCTTCCCTTCCCGTCTGTCTCACACGGAGGCAGTTTGCAAGGCCTTTCTCGTTTTTGTCAGAGACACAATGTCGATCAGCTTCGCCTAACCAGTTTGGCGAAGTGACGCTATACCAGGGGGTAATATTCCGAGTTTTTCTCACAGTGGCCGT